>KN890856.1:35451-61356 GCA_000934455.1 Apostichopus parvimensis
GTTTGACTATCTGTAACGAGTATAGCATTATTGACAGCTATATGGAGCTGTGGTTATTTTCAGTTGGTACTGTAGCTGGGATCAAAACTGACATGTTTGATTATCTGTAACGAGTATTGCATTATTGACAGCTATCTGAAGATGCTGTTATTTTCAGTTGACATTGCAGCTGGTAGAAGCAGGAATTAACCAAGAGGCTTAACTCGTGTAAGAGTGCAGGATCACTGGTACAAAAGTGAAGACCATTTCAGGTGTAGCTGTTTGTAGTAGCTGGGATCAAACTAACAGCTATACTCAACTATCTGTACGAGTATAGAATCATCCACAGCTATATCAAGATAAAGTTACTTTCAGTTACTATGCTAGAAGTCATATTTTATCATTCATCATACAATTGACATCCAGATGCATCTATGAAATAAAAGCATTGACTATCAAGTAGTCACTCCGTCACGATCATACGGACATTTTGTAGTAATCTGTTGCATTGCAGAGTAGTAGCGAGTCACGTCACTTTTGAAAATTTGTGACAGTATGGTTGTGACTTGTCACACCTCACTGTGTGAGAGAAATGCTCCATCAGTTTAAAAAAGGATTAAGGAAAAAGTAGGGTATTATAGTCTTTACCCAAATACAGTCACATTATCAAAAGAAGCATCTAATTTGTTACCTTGCGCACTAAACTACAAAGGTTGAGATACTTACCATCATCAGAAATTAGCCAATTGTATATCCTACTTGTTACCGACTGTGATAAAACCATCGGACCCTTAATAAAAATCCAGAATAGCTAAAAGTTATGGTCTTATACAGTTCAGATTTTTATGATAGTCTGTAATATTATGTTCTTCATTTCTTGTCTATCAGTTATGAGTCTATTGCCAAGAGGATTTAATGAAACCATTTTGGGTTGAAAATTCCTTGTTGTTTCATTCATTCATTTTGTGTGATTCATCAAGATTTGAAGAAGACACTGTACACAGATTGCATTGAAATTGTCCCATATTTCTTGTTATCTATGTTTTAGTCGGTTGTAACCTGTAATCATTGTCATGGTTATGTAGGGCAATTGACCTTTGACACTGGCTGTATTCACAAATTTCATCATAGATGTAAGAGTTTTTTTTTATAAGTGTGATAAAAAAAAAAAGGTCACACAAATGCAATGCTTATAATTTTATGAAGATAACAGACTCTTTTCTTCTTCAAAAACTTGTTTTGAAAGGTTTAGCAAATTGGTTGCCCTCATAGAAGATTAATGACATGCATTGGTATAATCTTCATGTGGTGTGGTTGGATTTATCAATATTGCTCTTTTTCATAGTTACTTTTTGTATGGCCACTGCATATATACATAACTTATAAACCATTCAAGGAAATATTAGGTATCTGGCAACATAATCTTATATAAATATCACCACAATGTAGACATAAACTTGAGGCAGTTGAAGTATAAACATTCATGACATATATGACTAGAAACCTATTGAGGGAATCCATGAAAAGGCTTATTTATTTGGGAGAGAAAGAAGTTCATACTTCTGACAAGTCTAGTACAAGAACTTGCTTTACCTTCAAACTTGGACTCTTGTTGCAATTTTCAAGAAGTGAACTGCAAGAATCAGTAATAAACTAAATTACTTTCCAACTTTATATTTTGGTAAGTTTCAAGTCCGAAAAAGACGTTTGTACGGTTTCCATACTGAGTATAAATATTAGTATTGGTATATTGTACTGATAAGTATTTGTATTGGGGTAGTGTACATCATCATGTATAGGAACATGAAGTATTTTTCTCTTTCTTTAGATTAACTGATATATATTTAACTACTAGACAAATAAATGAGTGCAATGAAACGTCCCTGTGTCCGTTATTGTATTATTATGTATTATTGCATTCCTTTCACTACATTAAAAGCTGGAAACATGGAAATAAATATATTGTCAAATCCAAGAGGTCACTACTGTGAAAGAGTCCAACTTGAGACCGTCCAAAAAATATTCTCATTTACAAATAATTGTCTGGAAAAAAAGTTTTGCTGACTGACAAGTTTTAAAGTTGGAAGACTATGTTCAGAATGCCAGTTAATACCATTATATGGAGTTATCACCATATACATAATATTGATCTTACAGAGAAGGGGATGTGATGGATTCTGGGGTATTGGTGCATAATTTGTTAATTGTCTGTCAGCTTAGTTAATCTTTGTTTTACACTTTAGGTGAACCAGAAACCAGAGATACCTGTTTTGTAATGTTTATAGTCTAGTCTAAATTACTTTATCATAAACCAGTTTTAACAACCAGGCCTTTAGGTCAATTTAATGTATGTTATAAGTTTGTATGTTTTAGTTACGGTTGTGCTAACAATTCTACGAAAAAAACTTGAAATTGATGAATGTGGAAGGACCGATGGAAAGATGAATATTTTCCGATGTAAAATAAGAATGCATTCAAACATCTTCATTGCATCATTCTAAACAACATGATACCCTCCAACTCTCTTTATCCCAAAAAACAGTTACCTACAGCACTCAACTACCTTATTAGTGGAAAGTAATTTCCTCATTCTTTGCACTCTCATGCACTATCCCCCCCCCCCTTCCCTCCCGCTAACAACACAAATGCCAGAGAAATGACTAGAAAGAAAACAACAGCTATTTGTAAACTATTAGTTGCATTTATTTCAAAGTTTGGTTCACATAATCCATGATTGATTCTATCCATAAAATAAGTCATTTTCTGGTAAGCTTTAAATTTGCATATTAAAATTATGATAGCATGATTGAATATTGATTCTTTTGTTTTACATGACAATAGTAAAGTAATGATATAGACAGATGAGGTATAAAATGACAATAGCTGCAGTCAGGAGGCATTTCTTCAATCCGATAGCCGCACATTTCACCGCCAGTAAACTGACAGATTCCGAGTCCCCTAGACGCCCCCCATCGACCTCGGAGGATGAAAGGAGCTTGCTCTTACGTGCTGCCCTGGCTGCCTCTCTTGCCCTACGAGCTACGTCCTGCCATCTCTTCTGTGTCAACTATACGACAAATGGGTCAAACATGGAATGAAATTACAACTTTCTACTTCAAAAGAGGGAAAAAATGATTTGGTGATGACAGTCTGCCATTTCAACATCAAAGATTACAACATTGAAAATGATATCAATATTATTTGTTTGAAGAAAAATGTTTGACATTTATTAATCCCAATGGAAGTTGGTTTTGTGCAAAAAGTCTACTATTGAGGTCATACAAATAAAAACTATTAAATCAAATTTTTAATAAATGAACTTTTTAGAAATATACGATAAAAAAAAAGATTATAAAGTAAACATGGTAGTGGCAGCTATGTAGATGACAAATAAAAACGCCATGATTTGCAGCTAGAATGGTTAATAGTGCCTCTGGAGTAGTGAGTCTTGTGCAATGTGAGGATCAATAAATGATATTTATGCTCCTGCCTAAACAGTGGTAGAGTAACCTAGTGAATATTAGCAACTCATAAACACACAACTCAAGAAAGGCTCAAGATGTGATTGTGATATCTTTGGGTAGAGAAATGTTTTTCCTTCCAGTATTACCCAACTCTCTCACCCACCCCCCCCCTTTCTGCCCTTCTATGCCTCGAGGACCTTCTTATTCGATGCGCTTGACTTAACAGCTGCAAGTGTTTTTATCGCCCAACATCTGAAAGTAATAAAAAACAGTAAATTTCTTCTTTTGGCTTCTGTAATATCCTAGAGGGACATTTTTATTTCAAATATTTCATGCGTTTCTCTCACCTTGACATCCATTCTCCTTGGTTTGATGATGAATAGAGATGATGCAGCCTGATTGAATAAAGTAAACGATTCACCATTAATGATCAGAACAACTTATATAGTGTGGAGTATTTATACTTATCATAAGTCAGCAACTGATCAAATTAAGACCGTTCGACAACGAGTAATAATGAACTAGATTCTGCTGCCACATATCAGAAGTAACTTTCTGTCTGTCATAACCATATTCCAATTCTCATTTTCTGAATCATTTTCCATCCATTTTCATAACCATATTCAATTCTAAAATTAATTTAAGCCACTCACTCAGAGATTTGAAGGTCATTGACATTTTACTCTTTGTCCCCAAATGCATAATTACCCAAAGTTAATGACCATCATTGCTCTGCCCTGATTCTTATATGTAAATTTATAATCGAATTCTATGTCTATGTAATTGTGGTAAATATAACAAATTAATTAAAACACATTTGTTGTACTACATGGGTCTGCCACATGACACAATGTACATCATACTAAAAACTAACATCATGAGTTTCAGGGCCGACACTGGTTAGTCTAATTTTTATCAGTTCAAGTGCTCTTGTGTTAAAAATCCAGTAGTAATACCTTTCTTTCTTCACTCTCAAAAACGATGTGAAAATATTATGTTAGGAAATAATTTCTCACACAATTATAACATTATGGATAATGTTACTAACTCCTGCAAAACCCAAGAAAGTGTCATATCCATCTGTCCAAAATATAAACCAGGTATCCTTACCTGAGCTGCTATGGCATCCAGATGTTGGCTTTGTTCATGGCTCGGAGCATGGGCTTTAGCCTTCATGGCAAATGATATAGCCTGTAAGTAGAAGTATGGCATTAAAGCTACTATATGTAACAGATCAGAGGAATCTGCATATATACACTCATAAAGAGCCAGTGGTTGCTGGAAAACTATACAAATGTTCTACTAGCAGTACTATAATCCTTTAAACATAATATTTACATTTTTATTAGAGAGGGTGGGAGAGGGGAGGGATGAACTTTAATAATAAAATACTGTGTAAACAAGGTTTCATTCTGGGGGAAATATTCTGAATACAATCCACAAGAGGGCCTAGGTGCAAAGTGATAACGTTAAAAGCAGAAGCTGCTACTGGATGTTATCTCCTGTCATACCGTCCTAGGTATACTTGCACTGTCACAGTGGCCTCCATAGCCTCCTATGGATACTTAGTACGTCACAGTGGCCTCTACAGCTTCCCAGGTATACTTTCTATGTCACAGTGACCTCTGTAGCCTCCTAGGTATACTTACACTGTTACAGTGGCCTCTAATGAACTTACTCATAAAATGTTACTTACAAACTAAAATAACAGCCACAGTGAAAGCATTACTACCTTACAAAATCAGGTTATATAATATAGGTAGTGTACTCAGTGACCTTCAGAAATGTTCAGAAACTTCATAATTTTATTAAATCAATTTTACTTCTCACATTTGATTCAATTACTTGAATGAAGTTCACCGAAAAGTTTCAAAGTGAACATATAAAAGAATTGCAGCAAAGGAGATAAACGTTAATCTCTTTATTCCAAGGATACAGACTACAAATGAAATTAATATGTTTCTCTTCCATTATCGTCCTGTATTAGTATATTACTCCATCATAACATTCAATACCTGCATGGTGTTACCCAGTGCCACAGCGGACTCTGCCGCATGGATCATGTAGTCGATGGACTTGCTGGGGTTGTCGGCTTTGCGCCAATGGTTAATCAGCTGAGGGTACACGGACTGAAGTGCCTGTTCGTCATTACACTGGGGTTTTCTGGAGGAGGCGGAATGGTCATTTAAATAAACGTGACACATGTACATGAAACATTGATACTGTAAGGTGATTTTTTTGCACAGTTGACTTATATATGTGGCTTTATTATGTATTATACAACACCTAATTATATTCCGGCCATTTGATTGGTCAATTGCTCGTCGATTGCATGCAAAATCCGCTCTATTGCACTCTATGAAATAGAACCATGGGTTATACTTTTTTGACAGCACTTTTTTTCAATGGTAAGAGAGCAGAGAAACCTGTCTGTTCAAAACAATCCGTTGCATGAGTGCATTTTACATCCAATTATATCCAAATTTGAAGGTGTTGTATAAAACAAATAATGAATGGTTTCCATTCGTGCAATAGTGCAAATATTTCATTCGTTGAAAGATGTAATTTGTTCCATTCAACTCGGCTGCGCCTTGTTGAATGGAACATTCCATCTTTCAACTCATGAAATATTTGCACTATTGCACTCATAACCATTCATTATTTGTATAATATCTCATTGACCATAATTAGAGAATTCCCTTCCCGAGTAGTTAATGATTTACATGTTGATAAACTGAGAGTGTGCAGAGGAAATGAGAGCATGGAATTTACAAAATCAAATGTGTAAACAAATTATACACAGATCACTGACCGGGGAAATTTCTAGCAATTTATAAGGACTGGACAGGTCATATCTGACAGAGCATAGGACTGCAACACTGAGGTCATTCCTTTGATTCCAATTCAAACCAATGATTGGTTTACAGTATTTTTTAACATCTTTTAAGTATATTCCTTGAACAGGTAATTAAAAGACAAACCTTTGGGATTTCAGGCTGCCAGATTTTTTACTCTCTTTCCTTGATTTCTTTGTCTTTGACTTCTGTGATTTCTTTCCTGTTAAAAGTAGAATAAAAGCACAATACACACATTAAAAGCATAAACATATAAACTGAACTTAACCGGTGAAAAATCATAATTGTGACGATTGATGTGTGGATCAGAAGACAATAATTAAGACTGCACCCTGCATATTTCTTACATTTTTTTAATATCAGATCAATTTTGCCAATTCTCTGAAGAATCTAACGAATACTTACCACTCTTTCCGTCATTGAGCTTCAAGTATTTGTTCTCTAAGAAGATGGCATATCGCTCGTGGAGTTTCTTGCATAGTTTCTGTACCAGTAAAGTGTAGGCTGTCTCTTGCAGGGTTATAGACTGGAAACGGATCATTCCATTGTCGAAGATAAAGACGCCTGCGGACAGTAGCTCTCCGATGGTCCTGCGTACTTTGTCTGCCGGTGTGTGGTGCATTAGATGACAGAGAACCTCATCATTGAACGACGTCCCGATGATGGAAGCTATTTTAACGGCGACTCTTTCCACCTCTGGGAGTCTGTCTATGAATGCTATCATACAACCTGCAGAGAAGATTGGAAATATTACCACAGGGCAGCCGTTTACTTAGTTTATAACTTTAAAATTGGATCATCTTATTAAAACATTCATCACACAATGAATGCTGCACAGGGGAAGGGGAAAGAGGGATTGCCATAAAGAGGTAACGGTTAATTTTCAACTTATCTTGTTGCTATAGCTATCTCCACACCTCTTAAAGGGTGTGAAGGCTCGCGCGAAAAGAAACGTCTAATGCCGGTAATTTGACCTAGTTTTGAATGAGGTGTAACAGAAGTGTTAAACACTACCATCGATCCCAGAAAATACACACACAGCTTGCTACCGTCGGTAATTAGACACTAGTGTACAGTCAGTACATACAGCTGCGGTCAATACCCACAGCACAGTATACAAATGATACAGCGATGGACATCTCAGGTCCAGCTAAAGATAACAAGTCATCACGTTTCATTACTGTCTGCATTTTGTAGCGACACGAACAAAACGTCCCTTGCAAGCAACAGAAAGTTAACTTTTCAGATGGCCGCACGCGGTTTGGGCGAGTCTTCAATGCCTTTAAAGGCTTCAGGGTGTGTTTTAATCAGGTGAAACATTTCTCTTAACATGTTTAATACCTCTATAACTCCATCCACGTGAGTCCCTGGGGTGAGCACATCTTACAGGGAGATAAGCTGAGGGGAGGATGCTGAATTGACATCAATGCACCAAGCGTTAAATAATATTAATCTTACCTTGCCCCTTCTCAACTATTAAACAGTCAACAGGGAACATTGAAGAGTATGTCATGCAAAGCTAGAATCAGTCAAAGGATCTAGTGTTCCAGTTATTTTGTTTAGGCTATCATCCCCTTAAAGGACTGAGTCAGCATGCAAGGGTGTCTGCAACCCCAACAACCTCACTCACTCATTTCTGGGTGGACAGGGATGTGGGCCGGGGGGGGGGGGGTATGCATCAACAAACTGACCTCTCAAAGAGTCAGGAATCTCCATCTCCATCAGCCTGACTCCCGAGGTGACCATACACTCTGGACGTCGCCCTTTGGTGACTATCTCCAGTTGGTTATGGTGGAGTAAGTTAAAGACGCACTGCTTCACCCATGACGGATTCAGACGGCCTTTCAGATGAGCTGTTAGCATACTGGATAGAGAGAAAGGAAATCTCGAACCATTACATTGTCAAACATTTCCAACGGGATGAAACGGCAAAATTACAGAGAAAAAGATAAGAGTTTAATACATTCTTTTCAAAGGCTTTCGTTTTCATTTTTTGTTGTACTGCAATGTGAAAATTTGAATTAAATTAAGTACCCAGAGCACTGTTAATCTGATTAGCTAAGTGCAATCATGCAATGTCCGTGAACCTACACTGGATGTGTATGTATTTGTATGGATGTTTATAGCCTAACAACTCATTCATACATCCTCAATTGAATAACGATTTAGAAAACCAGTTTAGGAAGGAGTGTCAAATATTTTGTGAACATTAAATGCTCAGGCTTGAACATGATACTAGTGACTATGTACATTGAGAAGCTTTTCTTGCACTGAAAAGCTTCAGGGAACCTGGAAATATACATGTTTGCATGCCTCAATTAGTTAATATTTAATTATTAACCAGTAATTATCCATGATGTTTATAGTGTCACATGATACTTACTTGGTCAGTTCCCTGGGAACTCTGCCAACTTCCAATAGCTGACAGAGCAGTGGTTCCATACAGTTGTGCTCTAACCCCCTCAGCTGTATCTGTTTGGTCTGAGGGTCCTCCAGGATCTTCAGGGCATCCTCAGAGAAGCGGTCCTTAGAATGAGGGCTGACGGTGAAGGCGATGATGGTGGAATCACCGACCAAGTCTTTCAAGAAGCTCCAGGAGTCGCTGTCCACGTAGTGGGCATCGTCTATGGCTATCAGAGTGCCCACTTGACCGTCGCTGCGAGATTCTTGGACGATCATACCTATCAGGCGGTGGAGGGCCTGGGAACGGTCTGCTGACTTTAAATCGTCGACGAAGGAGTTCGATGGAAGCTGTGGGGTGAGTTGGAGACATCTAGAAGCTTGCATATAAGGTTCGTCATTTAAGATTGTTTAGATTAATAAGATTGTTAAGATTAATAAGAGAGTGTATTTTAAATGAAAAGAGAACAGTAGTAACATTACAGAAAGAAGAGTAAAGATCTTGTCTTGGTTTATTTATCACTAAATCAGTGAATACAATATCACGTTACACCTATAGTACTCTATTATTGTCAGTTTACATGCAGAAGGCATAGCCTGTACCCAAAGTCTGGGGCATTAGAAGGAGAGTTCAGAAATCATCCTTGGAGGTAGATAAACTAAGAAGGATGAAAAGTCATTTGCTAACTTTATGTCACTAAGATGAAGACTTGCTAAAAGCTAATACTCTATGGTTTAGTCTAGCTAACCACTGCATTATTTCACAGCTTAAAGGCATTGAAGACTCGCCCCAAACCGCGTACGGCCATCTGAAAAAGTTAACTTTATGTTGCTTGCTAGTGACGTTTTGTTCGTGTTGCTACAAAATGCAGACAGTAATGGAACGTGATACCTTAATTGTTATCTTTAGCTGGACCTGAGATGTCCAATGCTGTATCGTTTGTATACTGTGATTTGGGTATTGACCGCAGCTGTATGTACTGACTGTACACTAGTGTCTAATTACCGACGGTAGCAAGCTGTGTGTATATTTTCTGGGATCGATGGTAGTGTTTAACACTTCTGTTACACCTCATTCAAAACTAGGTCAAATTACCGGCATTAGAAGTTTCTTTTTGGGCGAGTCTTCACACCCTTTAAATATGATTTCACAATGTTAATGGCAATTGACCAAATAGACATACCTGTATTCCTAGTAAGTTATTCAACAAGCTAAGATATTTTCTGACTGATGATTTTGGGAATTGTTGTTGAAGGTGTTTTTCTTTCTCTTGAGCCTTGGTGTACCCACCGAGACATAACACCTCGGTGAGTACAGAGCAGATGGTGTGGTAGGGTGTGGCAGTACTGCCGATATTAGGCTGAGTGCAGACAACTCTGGAGAACAAAGTTATATTGGTTTTAATAAATATCATTAAAAATCACACTAAATTAGTCAATTTTCACTTTACAATTACAATCGAACGGACGATTGTATTAAGAAGGATTTTCTTCATATTTGAGACTTATATTTATTAGACTTACTATAAAAATGAATAATGTGAACATGTTTTCAAACAACTTACAATACATACATTGATACAATACATACAGTGATACACATTGATACATACAATACAACTTACAATACATACATACATACAATACATTGAAGGGCTTGCAGAAAGTCTCCTATTTACATGGTATTTCATGGCACACTAAACATAACCCTAACACAGATTTGAGCAAGGGAGTGGGGCTGCAGAAGTTGGGAGGGGCTGGGAGTGGAAGTGGGAAGGGAAAGTGGGGGAGGAAGCAGGAGTCAGACCAATATTCAATGGTGTTGACATAATAAATCACTGGTCTGAAAACTATAGGTTGGCTATGTTCTCTTGGCTCAAAGTTTCAATACCATGCTTAGGGTTCTTCAAAACCAATAGAATTAGAGCCTAACTATAGAGCAAAAGACATGTTGGTATAAAAATCCTTCAGAACAACTTTTCATACCTTTTGACTGTTTAACAATAACTTTAAAGGTACTTGAGAGCTGATAATGCTTTTTGTCTAACAATTCTGACCATTTCATTTCAGTGACTGCTACCCAGGAGAGTAACACAAGAAGAATCAAATTGTTGTCTAATTTCTCACAGAGCACAATTGAATGTTCTCAGCACAAATATTCTCATCTTGAAGCTAGCCGGTAAGCGCTGTTTTTAATTTGGTTTTTCTAGCCTGGTTATTCTCAGTACTCAAGTAGCCCATATCTATGCATCAGTGAAACAGTTTGAGAAGACTAGAGTAACGCAAGGGAAAACATTAAAGGGCAAATGTGTGTGTGACCTGCAAAATCACCACAGAATGATTCGACAACTGGCATTTGAAAATAGTCAAAACGCTTATCGTACCTCACGGAGTTTTTCAGAGCTACATCCATTATTGCTCGCAGAAATCGTGATTTACCAACTCCGGGTTCACCTTCTAAAACAATGAGTTTAGGACTTGGTTTAGAGCTCTTCCGTACGTCTATGGCGACTTCAATCAGGTTGATAGACATCAAGAAATCTTCAACATAACCTACAAAGGTCAGAAACATAAATTATCAAACAGATGAGTCATGTAATTGTTAGAGAGTTTCACACAGAATACTTTCAAAACTTTATCTACATTTTGTCCCAACGAAATATGTCCTTAATTTCAACTCAACAAATATTAATTCTGTAACTTACTGTAGCCTACATATCCCTCCGAGATATAAATTTATTCTGTACTTTGAGCGCTGTTTGAAGGATGAGTTTTGTAATGGTCTGAAAGTTGTATTCCTTCATAATTTTACCTAGACCTCTTCAAGACTGAAAAATGTCCTTTTATCAAAGCACTGTTTAAGCTCATATCTTTATAAATATTCTGAAAATCTACAAATAAATTACTAGGTTCTCTCCATGGATCCCTTGCAAACCCCTTTCAGAGCCATGGAATTTTGTCACTGATCCCCCCCCCCCACCGGTTCTAAGACCCCACTTTTAGAAGCATGGACTTAATTCATTCTTTGTGCAAGCATTATTAAGGCAGAGTCATTAAAATGTTCTGAGAGAACACAATTCTTTGATAAAACTTTACAGGGATATTTACATTAACATCAGTGCATTTCCTAAAAGACATATTGTGATCCATAACTTCTTGTAGCAATTGTCAACTTTTCTTTCTTAAACTTTACATAAAGTGAAAACTGTTGAGAGTTAGTTACCAAGCATAGGATACTTTGACTCTGGAAGGCAGGAAAGTTGACCTCTGGATATTAAAAATAAATGATACTATCATTATTCAAAATGTTTTTCATCCTTTACATGAGTTATAAAGTACCATTTGCATTTTATACCTGCAAACCTCAGTTAGTGCATTTTGTTGTGTGTTTTGGGGGGGGGGTGGCAAGGGGGGATAAGTGTTTGAAGTCCAATAATCTATTCTGCGGCTCACTTTCTAAATTCTGCTGTCTCATACTCAGAAATTTCAAGTACACTTCTGACTAATTATTTGTGATTATTTTAAAAGCATAAAACAATGCAAACTTTCTATGAAGAGTATTAAACTACTAAGGCTGGAGACAAAATAAACAACTCCAGATCACCCCTCCACCAACCCACTTAATGCTTACTTCACCACAATCCTGTACCCATCAACAACCAAGTTTGTAATAAACTCTGTATCCAATGTTTGCAAAACTTGGACACATATTACTGAACTGATTATTGTTTACAGCTCAATCATGCAAAGTAAAACAAAGTATGTTCCCCTTTTCCCCACTATCTTAAGTTTGGATTGCCTCCCCACCACTTTACCCCCTCCCACTGAACAGTTTGTTGTGTAGAGATTCATAATGGAAAGTGGGTGTTACCTGTTACCCCTTCCCCACTACCTACTTAATTTTGGATTGCCTCACCACCATTGTCCTCCCCCTCCCCCAGAATAACAGTATAATATGACTTAGCAGATATCATATCTACTTATAACAAATTTTATTTTATTATTATATTAATTATTTCTATTTAAGTGAATCTATAAATTCCAGGCTTACCCTCTGACTTCCTTGTATTCATAAATGGTGCCAACATTTTCTAGTCCTTTGAGAGTAACTTCAGGCAGCTTGACAAAGAATTGACTGTCAAATCTGGACCGCCTTTTAGTCTGTGTGTCACATGACACTAAACCTGGGTAATGCATCATCAATCGTGCTGCCATGTTGACCTTTGGCCCAATAACTGTCAAAAATGTTAACAACAAACTTTGAACCATTAGAAATTGTGGCATGATTACTCAATCACAATAGGTGAGCTACCAGTTATACAGTAGCTAATTTTTGGCATTGATTTAAAGGAAAGTTTTAATACTAAATTCCAACACCATGCAACGTCTCATTATCTTTCCTGCTAAATAATGAAAAATAAAATAAAAGGTTCAGTGACAACCTTGACATTTGCTGTATTACATGATTTAAAAGATAGCATTACAAATATCTGAGAGAAGAACTTTAGCTATGAATTAATGTCATTAATTAGTAAGATACTCAATGATTAGTAATTCATTTGGTGAAATAAAAAAGCTAGGTGATATCTCACGTTGCTCTAATGGTTTAGTCTCTGTTAGATAAGCACACTTGGCAACTGAACCAAAAACCGTTGCTGTAGGAGTGTTCCAAGTGAAGAAAATGTGCCCTCCATCAGTTAAACCACAAATGTTACACGAGAGAAATGCTTTCAGATCTGACAGAACATGAGTTTGTGCTTTGAATTCAACTTTTGACGGTCTTATCACACCTTACAAGGCATTATCTAAAGTAAGATTACAATGAACTAAACTTGAGGCACGATCCTACAGTAATGAATGTACAACACTAGCAAATGACTGTATTTGGTTCAAATAGTTTCATCACCAATAAAACTTGTTATTATTCACCACATGCTAAATCAAATCAGGAACTTCTACATTTTTTTTTGACATGAAGAAGAAATCACCTCTTAAAATGATAATTTATAATAACTGACCTAAACCAATACATATTGTGACCAAATTACCTGGCAATCAAGTAACATGAAAGAAGCCCTCCCTATTTAAGTTATTAATATACCTGTATATTCATGCCTCTCTGGATGGCCAACAACACCGCAAAACACCTTGCCTGTTGTTACTCCGATGGAAATTTGTCTGAAAACAAAACCAAAACAGTGACCTTCCACATGCAGTACTGTTGCATACACATTCATCATAGAAGGATATAAATATAAATGCATAACAATTGCTGACAATTCTTCTCCACAAAGCTAACAAATACTACAACAGCATTACAACAAAAACAAAACAAAAGGTTCACTGAAAAAAATCTAACAGTGTTATGAATATCAAGAAAATAATGCTGTACCTGATGAATAAACAATTTGTAATCTAACTGGGCATAGACGATTAAAAACACACTAGTCGTTGTCAGTTCCTCAATCCCCACCCTCCCTTCCCCACCCCTGTCCAAATTGAACGGGTAATATTACTTCAAATATATGTGCATGAAATTGATGAAAAAAGAAATTATGCTCAAAATAATCTTACTTGACTTCCACCAGTGCATTGACATTGTTTCTGATCTGTGATGCACACTGGAGGGTGTGGCTTACTTCATCTTCATGCTTGAAGCCTGGTAATCCAAACAACACCAGAAAGCTGGTTCCCTTCATTAACGATAAAAACAAAGAAACATTTAAATGCCATGATCAGCTCAAGTAATGGGTTAGTATTAGAAATTCCTATTTTTATAGAGTCTATACTATTTTCCTAATGCAAGAAAACTCTTTAGTTTTATCCATAAGTTTCTTTATTCACTTAATTCATCCTCTAATTTTTCAGGGATGTCCAAACAAGAAATGCTTTTATATAAGTGATTGATAGTTACAGTACTGGATTAGAATTCCACTATACTGTATACAACTGTGTATTTTCAATGAAGGTGGAAGGAAGTTCAGAGATATTTACAACGCTTTCTGGTCACTTCGCCCAACAACCATTTCGCCCAACTGCCATTTCGCCCAACTAGCATGGTCATTTCACCCAACCAGCCTGGTCATTTCGCCCAACCAGCATGGTCATTTCGCCCAACCTTGTTGGTCATTTCGCCCAACCATTTTTTTACTCATATTCAGTCAGAATAATATTACTTTTTCTATTTCACTAGTTCAATTTGATTTATTTTGGGTTATATTACTTCGTGGCAGGTAAATAAAGTGATGTCCGTTCGATATCAATCGGAGTCTGAGCAGTTGTTTCGGGTATAATGGGAGGATTACACTACTTTAGGCGGTTACGCATACAATGGAAGTTATTTTATTATACAAACAAAGGGGAATCGGTGTGGAATAATATCACCTTTTCTATTTCACTAGTTCAATTTGATTTATTTTTTAATTCCCGAACGTTTCCTTATTAAATTGAAAAAAATTTAAAATATAAAACCTGTCCGTAGTATTGAAATATTATATTTAATCAATGTAACCACTGTATCAATGTAACCACAACTTCAACTTTATATATAATATGCGGTTCGTATCCCGTAACGTTAACAATTCCCGAACGTTTCCTATCAAACCTATCAAACCTAACCCCTAAAACACTGATCCATCCTCAAGTTTCCTTAATAATCGGTTCGTATCCTGTAACGTTAACAATTCCCGAACGTTTCCTTGTTGAAGTATAATATTTAATCAAGGTTGGGAGAAATGACCAGGATGGTTGGGCGAAATGACCAGGCTGGTTGGGTGAAATGGTAAGGTTGGGCGAAATGGTTGTTGGGCGAAGTGACCAGCTTCCTTTACAACCAGATAAGAAATGACACTAAGATGAAATGATATTTCACTATTGCATGACAATTTAATCAAGCATTTGTAAGAAAAGAAAATAGTCTGGATTATGTGGACAAAAGCCAGAACCCAAAACTGTCCTGATATGGGGACAAAATCTGGGCAAATCAATTTCTTAAGTTCTATTGTACTTTGTCATTCCTATTGTGAACTGCAAACAGTACAGCATGCTACAATGTCGAAATAAACTACTGAAAATACACGTTGGTATGATGTGCTTTAACTTTTCGTGCTGTAAAAATGAAACTTAAATTTTCTAGTGTGCCTGTGCCAGAGCAGTTATTATGCGATATTGAATAGTTGGATATCAGAGATTGGATATCTAGATAATCCCAGGATGAAGATAATCTGGGATTCAGATCAAATATGTCCACATAATCCAGGTGCTACTGTATGCTTATAGGGTGGAATGCTTGCAATACTTGTTTTCATGTACATTCTAATTGAAACAGCTAGTCAGAAGTGGCATAACGTTGAAAACTAATTATGCAAAAGAATACAACCGTAAATTAATGTTTAAACAATTTAAAACTTTAAGGTGAAGGTAACACTACCCCCAAAATATGCAAGAAAGTCCAAACCCAATTATAATTATAGCTGTTTTGAGGGTTCACTCAGATACTCTTCAGATTTGGTAAATGTTTGCTAAAATATTTCAAGTATTGCTTGCTTAACCTGACCTACTCTAGAAGTTTACAACAGATTTATGGATTTATGGCAGCTTTAACAAGTTTACGACCATTGGAACAGAGATATGGTTTTAACTCATTATTAACCTCTCAGCTTTGGTCATAAATTACTCATTGTTTGAAGAGAGAGATAATCAAAAGGTTACAGATGGACATCATCAGAAGACCAAAATGTACAGCAACGGATTGCAATTTCATAACTAAAATTAAATAAATATATTCAATTTAAATATTGATCCACTTGTAAACTTTTGAGTTTCTTCTTCTCAAAGACTTTATAGAAAGAACAAATTAAAATAATGCTAAAAGTTTAATTTTGGATGACACAAATGGTTATTTGTTAAAAGTTGAACATTAACAAGAATGTAATCAGTGTTGGAATTTTCTTTTTACTGCCCAAAGTCTTATATTTCCAAACGTTTCCAAACATGCATAAAATACGGCATATTCATTTTTCCAGAGATATTTAGGAATATCATAGATTAAAATTAGAATGTAGGAAATTCATTTATCCCATCTTGCAATGGCCACAAATGGTGATTTAAGTATTGCCTCCATGAGGCTAACTTTACTTGCATTTTCTTAGCAAATTTGTGACAATGTTGCATTACTTTCACATTAAATGCAATATTTATATTTAATATAAATTAAATTTTAAAAAAAGTGGATGAAATTTATATTCTGAAGTAATAGAGTATAAAAGATCTTGTTAAAGTAGCAATTAACAAATATTATTAATTGATTAGACACAATACCTTGTCAAATTCCAAGATCTTGTTGATGAGACCTGTTGAAGTACCAAAAAAAATCTCTTGTTCTTGATTTTCAAATTTCATATCAATTGAGTTGAGTTTTATAGACAGTTCCCTTATTCTGAAGTTGTTTCAATTGTGCCACCCCCCCCCCCACCTTCCTCCCTTACCAAACCCAAATCCATGATCGGTAGGCTGTCAGAGCCACATCACATGTAATTACACCTTGCTGACAATGTGGAATACCCTGGCAGAAAAAAATAAGGGTCCTGAGTCTATTTGACAACTTTTTAACCATCAAAGTAACTAACGAATTATGATTACAAGGTTATAAATATTTTATGCAATGATGAAACTTGACAACTTCAATTGCTCGGTAAAAGTTACTCATGCATGCGACAGTCCTAAAGTTCACTTTATGCTTCTAATTTCACTTTTAAAATGTGAACTATCTTCTCCAGTTCAAACATTCACTATTTTACCAGTTTTATTCAGAAAAAACTCTCTTCCTTGATCCATAAAACAAAATCAGTTGATTACATATATGCAACAATTAATAAATTAGGTCATAAACCATCTCTAACCTACCTTGAAATTGTAAGACAGAGCTCTGGATTTGATCATAAACGTTCTGCAAGCTGTGAAGATGTTCATATCCTGACTCCATCTGAAGGCTTATGAAAAGGATAGAAACCTCTCTCATCTCGCAGAGATACTCCAACGGTTGGTTCTCGTCCACCTATATCAAAAGAAAATTAAAAAATTTACTCAACTTATTTACATGAATTCGGCAGTAAGAGAAATTTGATTAAAGTCATTGAAAAGTCGATTTACATACTGCAACATTAAACATATCATCTCTGTACATGTCAGCTAACTAGCATTCATGTAATAATGTTAATTTGATGATAAAATATGTGCATAAACACTCTGGTAATAATCTAGCATTTAATGACTGTGTAGCAGTTTTGAAGGTTCTGAATTTTTGTCTCCTATAAAATACTACTGTATGTCACAAAAATGCTAAGCGTCTTTGGACTTGTATAGCCTTTTGACCATTTTGAAATGCGATGACGATTGTTGCAAGAGATTGTACAAGTTGCTAGATATATTTTCTTTCAACTGAAATCTGCCGAACTAAACACAGTCAAAAAATTTACTTTTCAGATGGTAATTGTTATCATATATGTGAGTGAGCAAAAAGGTTAAAAATATTCTACCAATGAATTGATACTTTTTTTGAACTGAAATAAAGTAAAGCATAAATTCCATGTATACATCAATGTTATTATTTACCTTCCTCAGGACTGGTGTGGCTATGTATGGTCTCATGTTGGTTTTCTGAGCTGCTTTCACCGAAAACTTTCGAACTGGAGGTTCTCTGTCTAGAGTCTGCAGCGGATAAAATTAGTGATTGAAACATCGTGTCATAACTTTGAATTTGTCTGCCTTACTTTGGAGGCTAGTGTTGATAGCAAAATGTAAAATTGGATTTGGAAAAGTAAACTACAGAGTTAATCATTGTATATGCCTTAGGAAAAGCACTCATTTATGTACACTGACTCACCTTAGACTTTCTTGAAGGCTTTTTCTTCTTTGACGCCTTGGAATCTGTAAAAGAACAAAACATAGTCCTTTTACTCTCAAAACAATCTACCTGCAATGGTGGAAAACCCTCTTCAGTGATCGGAATATTTAGTTGTTGGTTCTTTACATGTATGTATAGTACTATATATGATAGATGGTAGTTAAGCACACATATGTATTCCTCACAAAAGGTTCCAATTAAAAATAATTGAATGATTTAACTTTGTTTGCAACCATGAAGTAAAACTGTTGATGATTGATGTTCTTATTAGAAAGGATTCTGTTCAATTCCAAGATTTCTTACCTTTCGACAATTCTTTTTCTGCCCAGGTCTTCTTCAAAGCCATGATCTACAATAGACATATAAATGTGAAATGACCAGTGAGTATATCTATGCCATAATATGCACTAATAGCTTCAATCAATGTGATAAATTACAAAGGCAATCTATCTTAAGAGGAAAATTCAGTGGACAGCATCTGGTGTATGAAAAATTACCTAGTAAAAACTCTCCGCATTGCACCCAAATATGCTGTATAAACATATATGCTTCATAAGATATAAGTCAAATATTGATCCCTTTGCTCAGTTTTAATAAAAAGTTATGAATACCATAAGAGACTCCAAAACTGTCAAAATATGTGTATCTGTGTGTTCTATGTTTTAAAACTTGTGACCATTTAGCAGATCTAGCATCTTTGTTACTGTATAGTCAATTTAACAACAAACCTCAAGAAGCATTTTACTACTACTGCTACTACTACTACTACTACAACTACTACTACTACTACTACTACTGCTACTACTACTATTACTACTACTACTACTACCCCACAGCTTCCTCCTTTCTCTAATTTATCACTCCTCTGTGCTCCTTAATAATTTGACTGGCCAAAACCTCCTTTGAGGAAAGGAAATTTTGAAAACTGGTTGCAATTTTTGGCCATCATACGAATATAGCTATACCTTATAGTGGTCATCATTCAACTTTTCAGCAAATATCCCTTTCTTCTCTGGACATAACTTCCATGCTTCAGAGTGAAGAACAATGGAGCCTTTCTCACAGAGCTTTTCTGTGTTGTTGGCGTCAGCGACAGCCTGTCCACTTGTCGAGAAATGCTGCAGTGCATTATTCCCAACAAAGCTGACAGAGATTGGGCCATAGGCAAGAGCTGTAGTGAAGGATAAAGCAAAACAAATTTGAAATTGATTGTCCGGGAATAATTTATCAGGTATTGCATTGCAAACTTCTATGCAATATGGGCAAATTGCTGAACAAGGGCCTTTTTCCTTCTATACCAAGTTTTGTGCACAGGAACCGTAACTTTTTCAGAAGCTTCCCTGGAATAACAACAGTAAGATTAACATCTCTCCAATAATAATACAGCAACATTTGCTCATGATTCATCATATTTTAATGTAACAACATAACATTGATATCTTTCTGTTTGCTTCAGTCACCTCTTTACGAGAAAGAAAACAAAATAATATGTATTTTTGTTAAAGTTTTAGCAACCCTACAAAAAATGTGTAATATATAGTACGCAGATGGTATATATGTGATAACATTTGTTTAATTCTTTTCTAGTTCTGTAGTATTTCTGTCATCACAATACAGAATGTGTTCTTGCTGTTTGATATTGTAATTATTTGCATGAGCTTCTTAGACTGATCCTTCAGGCCTGAAATCAAACCTGAGTTATCCTTTAATGTAATTTAACATTTTTTTTTGTACAAATAATGAAATACATGAAATCAAATCTGTATGCCATAGCAGCCTATGCAGCATCTGCTATAATTTCTGTTCAGACTTTGTAACCTACCAACTTTGACCCCAAGTAAGACTCCTATATCTGTCTTCCAATTGTGACATTGCTTTTGAATCTGTCTAGCGCATTTGACTGCTTTCACGATTGCCTCCTTGGCCACCTCCTCTGTTGCCTGCCAGACCACTAGGACTGCATCTCCTGTTTTGAGCAAAGAGATGGAATTAATTTGGGACGACCAGAAATTTCACAAGGAATGACAGATTTGAGAAAAGAAAGTGATCATATACTAATTACAACTACTAAATTTCTAATTAAAATGACAAAAACAAAATTGTTGACAAAATGTTTATTTTTCACACACACAAAAAGTGTAGATAAACTGTGTAACAGCTATAGAAGGACCTGATATTTCAGACCTGGCTAGATTCTATGCAGAGACAACATTTTGTCTACCCATCAAACTTAAATTTGTAATATGCATAATATATGCATATGCATTTGGGGATATTACATCAGTGAGGAATCTTGAATACTTATTACTTGACATATTGGAGCATTTTCCTTGCAAAACATCAAAGTTCTGATAATAAGTGAATATCAAATCATTTCAGTAAACATCTAATACTCATGATAAATTCATGTTATTATTAATTTGTATGGATTCTCAAAGCAGAAAATTTAACTAGAAAATAGATCAAATATTTAAAACAACTTTTGCTTTCTATCACTTTAAGTGAAACCTAGTAATGGGGAACAACAAACCACATATATACAATCCATTGACAATATTTGACTAGTATCTAATATATATATCTAGTATCATATAATACAAACTCACCTGCAAATTCAACAATATCTCCATCAAGCTTTAAGACGGCATCCTCGATATGGCCTAGATAGTCATTCAGCGTTTTGGTGAATGCATCTACTCCCAGATTTCTCCTATTAAATTCCTCACACAATGCAGTAAAACCTTCAAAATATAGATATTATAAAAGGTCAAAATAACCAAGGAACCTCAACTAAGACTATGCATCTCAAGTAACTGACAAGACATTTTCTTATAGCAGGTAATATATGTTAATACATCGCACATAACAAGGCTGATAAAAATCCAAAATTTCAAAATCTTTCAACATTTGGTAATAAAATATAACATGACTTGGTCAAATGATCAAAAGTTACAAATTCATTCAAAATTCAACTTTTAAAAGTGTAAGTGGAAGATTTAGTTTTCAAGATCATTCAACGAGTAAATACCTGATATGTCCAGAAACATAAGTACTCCTTCAAGATGTTGCACCATTGGTAGATGCTTTACCTTCTTTGATGCATGCAAGACCAGATCTGGAACATGTGCCATTAACTCCTTGGCCATCAAACCTAAACAAACCATAATAATACACTACTTTCTCTACTGCTTGAATATATTTTATTAATTTTAAAGTATAATTATGTAATATCTTAGTTTAATTAATTTAGATTGGCAGTAACATAATTAGTGATCAAAGGTCACCCTAGGTACCAACATATCAATTTTAACCAACTACTTGCACCGACACCCTTCCCAAACATTACAGGGCAAATTTAAAATGGTTGTCTGGTCATCCAAGACAACAAAATTTCTGTTTGGACAATCTAAATCACCTTTGGAGGTTGTCCAGTGGGCAACTTGCTTACATCAAATTCAGGTTGCAATTTAATTAATATCCTGCCAAAGCTAAGTAAATGATAACTTGGTATCATCCTAAATATCACTTTGGAGATACTGAAATAAAAGTAAAGTAGTGGTTGGCTTATAAATTATCCATCCGAATGGGAGTCTTACTGGCCCAAAACCTGGAGCTCCATTCATCAAACTTATTCATCTCTCCTACATTGTACATATTGGTCATTCCTTTGTTATATTGCTACATTTTTGGGACTATCAATTTGCTATTTGAAAAAAAAATGACCTGGTTGTCTAAAGGACAACCAGAAAAATCGTTACAATTTTGCGCTGCATTATACAGGTAGGTACAGGTAGTACTTACACAGTTAAGGACATTATGGACATGTATGCTGACATGTAAGGGTTTGATGATATGTAGGAATGAAATATGTTGTCACAGACTGCCTTTAACTTCCAAATAGTAGTGTCAAACTTAAAGGAAGACTAACTGACTTAAGCCTATTACTACTACTACTAGCTAGGCCTAGTGACCATATAGATTTCATGAATAGGAAACAAATATCAGCAATAAAAAAATATATAGGCCTAGGCCTGGAAGAAATAATCCTACAGTATTCTTTCTAACAATATACCTTTCTTATTGCATTTGCTATAGGCTATCTAGATTAAAACAAATGATGGTATTTGCAATTCATTTGTCTATAATTTATAGTGCAGATTAGCATGTTGCTAACAGTAATACATTGCCAAAGCTGGATAGGCTTGGCCTATCTAATGTATTGATAAATTAATTTGAAAACGAGTACTGTAAAAATTTGCTACTCCAACTTCTTCTTAAAGTTAAGTGAGCCACCTAACCATGCTACGACCTAAATACTGTTGTTAGGCTACCAGCACTGTCAGCAGTACCACTGTAGTTTAAAAAAACGTTATTTAGCTAGCCTAGGCCTAGTAAGAGCTAACTTAGGCCTCGGCCTATCCAACAGGTAACAGGAAACTATGCAAGGTTAAAGGCTATTGGCTAATCCAATTTTCAAGATTAGCTTAGCATGCAGCAATTTTTGGATATTCTTTTAGTTTTTAAGTCGTTGGTTTAGGTTAGCCTAAGTGGCACTCTTCAGAACTAGGTTTCACTTAACGACCGCTAGCCTTGGCCTAACGTTAGGCCCTTTGGCAAGATCTTCAGTTTGTGTATCTAGCCTTGGTTACCTTTTACTTTTCTCTTTTGCGACATCTTTGTCAGCTATATAGATCCTGTCTCTCGGTAAGTTGCAGATCGCTTTCTAATTCATTCACGAGGAACTTTACCTCAGAATCCAAAATCTGATCATTGGGTGCTTGGTCCCATTAGCAAGAAATGACTGCGCTCTTCACGTACACATGGCCAATGTGATTAGGGAAAAGTGTTACAATGCATATATGTAAGCGTGCGAAATGCATAACATCGGATATCTAGCGCGTAAGCTACGATGTATCAAGATCACTTCTTGGCATACTGTTGCCATGCTATCGTGAAAGTCTATTACGTAACAGAAATCTGCGTTGTGATTGGTCGAAAGTGTTAGTAAAGCTAGCCTAACGAGGGATCTCAAATAAGTAAAAGAGCGACAGGCCAACCATGTACAAAGGTTTTCGTACCAATGCATGCTGGAGTGTCAGTCGCCGATCATAGTGGGAAGCGGAGAGATTTGCTAGTGAATGCGTAAACAAGTCAACATATACGATAATGAAAACATTTCCCGTCGCTCTTTTTGATTGCCTATTACCATACGCTACTGAACTTATTTGCTTACTGAAAACATTGGTACGGGGAAGGGGGTTAGAAGGAGGTACTTGTTACAGCTAACTGGAGTATCATGTGCATTTGCATTCAAACATTTCTCTCATTTATTTTCCCTGACATGTGGGCCTATCCATCTACCACAGCGGCGCTCAACACATGTTAACCACACAGTGGTGATTTTTTTAATTAATGTGTGCAGGCAGCGCCAGTAACCTATATCCATGTCCAATTACCGCTGACACATACTCCAGCTCCAACCGCACGTAATCAACAAACACTATTACTTACAGGCCAACAGGATTGTAAAATTTCACTATTGTCAATCAACTTGAATTCAATATGAGCTGAAATTTCAGGTGAAATTGTTCGGACCATCCCTCCTTCCCTCCGCCTCCCCTTTTCCACTTTCTCAGAACCAGGTCCATAGCCACGCATTCTAGAATGGAGAGGTACCAACATCCAAAATTTAACTGTAACATTATGATGGTGACACAGCGATGTGAGGGCAGCAGTCTGCACGGAGTGGCACGTACGGCCTCGAGTGCTCAGGACTGGCTAAGACCAGGGAGTTATTATGGAACAACTCCCTGCTTAGACCAGGGGTGGACTACCAGAAGTGTTGTAAGTCCAGTATTAGTCTATCCGAGTGCCAAATACTTACGTGTAATTGAGGTTAAGTGTCATGCAGTGTCCGAAAACATGAACTAAGAATCCGAGTACCGAGTAAAAGTATTCCTATAAAGAGAACTTTTCGAGTACTTTTGATTTCTTAGTAGTATACGATCCTTATGCTTATAACGTGCTCCCGATCATATAACAGTTGAATGTCACGACATTGCGCTGATCTTGTTATTGATTGCCAAATTCAGATGTCTCTGCTGATACTAGAATGAAAAATTGGCAGCAGCAAGCAATTTCCTGATGTGCAAACTGGGTGAGTCAGACAAATATAAATACTGCAACAATGCTACTATAACTGTTCCGTATGATTAGCAATATATATCACTCATGTATTCGAAATGTTCGTACAGCCTATATTTACTGCGCGTGGTTATATATTCAGTTACATGAATGCAGTGACGTAGCTAGAAATTAGAAAGTGGGGTGGGGGGGGGGGGGGCAGAATTTAAAAGGAAACATTATTATAGTTACCGGAGCGCCATAATGTACAAAGAATGTTTTTGCCTAAAATGTCTCCCACGTTGCAGGAAATAAACAATAATGAGAGTATTGCATTACGTAGCTACGGTGGCTTAATAATTAAATAGGGACATTGAAAAAAGTATTCCCAAATATCAAAATTTTGACCTTTTATCAAAAAATTTTTATTAAAAAGGTAAAAACAAAAATAAGAATATTCACTTAATAGGACCAAAACAAAATTCATAATTTTACTTTCAAAGTCTTCAAAGACTTTTAATGTCAGAAAAGGTCAGAATCTTGACTTCTCAATAGTTTGACTTTTTATCTCATGATGTTGACTTAATTAATAAGTGAAAAAGAAAAAAAGTCAAAATTTATACTTTAAAAGTCAAAACTTTGATATAAAAGTCAACATTTTGAGATAAAAGTAAAAATGTTGAGATTCGAGGACACGTCCTTTTCCGCTTCCTATATGTCCCTATTAAGCCTCCGTACGTAGGCCTATAGCAGACGAACTTTCAGTGGTAAGATTGAAAAGGGTCCCATAGCTTCGTTGAACCTGCAAAGAGGGCTTTAATGATATTTCCTGCTTTTAGTTAAATGTTATTTTTCGGGGTACTCAAGGAAAAGGGGGGGGGGCGATCGCTCCCATTGCTCCCCCCTGGCTACGTCCCTGCATGAATGTATGTATGGCACTGCTTGGAGTAGAGTCATGAGTATACGGGAGCCTATTCTATTACAAAGTGATACGTTCAACGGAATGCCAATGTGATTAATAAATTATGCGGCTACCTGTAAGGTCCGTCGTAAGGAACTCGAATTAAGGTAATCGTCATTGGCAAGTACCAATTAGTACTTTAAATCCAGAGTAAACAAGTGCGAGCTAGTACTTCAGCTTGCGAGTACTCTTCACTGAGTACGAGTACAGAGTAGGCCT
>KN890856.1:61406-78234 GCA_000934455.1 Apostichopus parvimensis
GCCACTTTGGCCCCTCCCAAACAAAGGCCCTGGATCCGCCAGTGCAGTAACCTATATCCATGTCCAATTACCGCTGACACATACTCCAGCTCCAACCGCACGTAATCAACAAACACTATTACCTACAGGCCAACAGGATTGTAAAATTTCACTATTGTCAATCAACTTGAATTCAATATGAGCTGAAATTTCAGTTGAAATTGTTCGGACCATCCCTCCTTCCCTCCGCCTCCCCTTTTCCACCTTTCTCAGAACCAGGTCCATAGCCACGCATTCTAGAATGGAGAGGTACCAACATCCAAAATTTAACTGTAACATTATGATGGTGATACAGCGATGTGAGGGCAGCAGTCTGCACGGAGTGGCACGTATATGGCAAGCCATGTGGGACAAACACTGCATAATATATCCGCGTATTAATTGGAATTTATACGCGTATTAATTGGAATATATACGCGTATATATTATTAGCCAATCATACGGCTTAAATATGTCCGCGTATTAATTCGAATAAATACACGTATTAATTCGAAAATATACACGTATTAATTCGAATATATACACGTATTAAATAAAATACATATGGGGATTAAATCCAATATATGCACGGATTAATTAGAATATACACGAAAAAACATTTCCGCTCTTGCTGTGTACATATATACCAACGATAAATGTTTTGGCGGGCTCGCGAGATCGCTTCAAAAAGCGAAACTTTACACATGTAGGCTACAACACATGTATTTTCGAATTAATACGCGTATATATTCGAATTAATACACGGATATATTATGCGGTGTTTGTCCCACATGGCTTGCCATTCACGTACGGCCTCGAGTGCTCAGGACTGGCTAAGACCAGGGAGTTGTTATGGAACAACTCCCTGCTTAGACCAGGGGTGGACTACCAGAAGTGTTGTAAGTCCAGTATTAGTCTATCCGAGTGCCAAACTATTACGTGTAATTGAGGTTAAGTGTCATGCAGTGTCCGAAAACATCAATTAAGAATCCGAGTACCGAGTAAAAGTATTCCTATAAAGAGAACTTCTCGAGTACTTTTGATTTCTTAGTAGTATACGATCCTTATGCTTATAACGTGCTCCCGATCATATAACAGTTGAATGTCACGACATTGCGCTGATCTTGTTATTGATTGCCAAATTCAGATGTCTCTGCTGATACTAGAATGAAAAATTGGCAGCAGCAAGCAATTT
Source organism: Apostichopus parvimensis (assembly GCA_000934455.1). Classification (NCBI taxonomy): domain Eukaryota; kingdom Metazoa; phylum Echinodermata; class Holothuroidea; order Aspidochirotida; family Stichopodidae; genus Apostichopus; species Apostichopus parvimensis. Next base: position 62,620 of record KN890856.1, read on the forward strand.
CCTGATGTGCAAACTGGGTGAGTCAGACAAATATAAATACTGCAACAATGCTACTATAACTGTTCCGTATGATTAGCAATATATATCACTCATGTATTCGAAATGTTCGTACAGCCTATATTTACTGCGCGTGGTTATATATTCAGTTACATGAATGCAGTGACGTAGCCAGAAATTAGAAAGTGGGGGGGGGGGACAGAATTTAAAAGGAAACATTATTATAGTTAACGGAGCGCCATAATGTACAAAGAATGTTTTTGCCTAAAATGTCTCCCACGTTGCAGGAAATAAACAATAATGAGAGTATTGCATTACGTAGCTACGGTGGCTTAATAATTAAATAGGGACATTGAAAAAAGTATTCCCTAATATTAAAATTTTGACCTTTTATCTAAAAATTTTTACTAAAAAGGTAAAAACAAAAATAAGAATATTCACTTAATAGGACCAAAACAAAATTCATAATTTTACTTTCAAAGTCTTCAAAGACTTTTAATGTCAGAAAAGGTCAGAATTTTGACTTCTCAATAGTTTGACTTTTTATCTCATGATGTTGACTTAATAGGTGAAAAAGAAAAAAAGTCAAAATTTATACTTTAAAAGTCAAAACTTTGATATAAAAGTCAACATTTTGAGATAAAAGTCAAAATGTTGAGATTCGAGGACACGTCCTTTTCCCCTTCCTATATGTCCCTATTAAGCCTCCGTACGTAGGCCTATAGCAGACGAACTTTCAGTGGTAAGATTGAAAAGGGTCCCATAGCTTCGTTGAACCTGCAAAGAGGGCTTTAATGATATTTCCTGCTTTTAGTTAAATGTTATTTTTCGGGGTACTCAAGGAAAAGGGGGGGGGGCGATCGCTCCCATTGCTCCCCCCTGGCTACGTCCCTGCATGAATGTATGTATGGCACTGCTTGGAGTAGAGTCATGAGTATACGGGAGCCTATTCTATTACAAAGTGATACGTTCAACGGAATGCCAATGTGATTAATAAATTATGCGGCTACCTGTAAGGTCCGTCGTAAGGAACTCGAATTAAGGTAATCGTCATTGGCAAGTACCAATTAGTACTTTAAATCCAGAGTAAACAAGTGCGAGCTAGTACTTCAGCTTGCGAGTACTCTTCACTGAGTACGAGTACAGAGTAGGCCTACAGTTTTCGAGTACTACAACCAGGGAGTTCCCATAACAACTCCCTGCTACAACCAGGGAGTCCATAACAACTCCCTGCTACAACACAGCTTACCATTTAACCGGCTCGGAACCGGTCAATCCCCCCCCCCCCGCTCCGATAGGGGGAAGAAGGCGCTCGATTTCCTCTTGGTCTCGAAAGTGCTAGTTTCGCCCGACGTCAAAATGAGCCTCTTGTTTCATGGCCCCAGCGCCGACGGTTATTTCACTGAATTGGTAACAATTAATTTGTACCCCAGATTGTTCTGTCTTGATCAGGCCTCCGGTCTTGTGAATTTAGTAAAAAGATTGTCTGATCTAGTCCCAGATAAATGTATATAACACATCTTTTGGGGAAATTGACACCCTTGGAGTTGCGTCTTCCCGGGTAGTCGACAAGATTGATGAGGGGAGTCTCGCTGTTAATTTTACAGTTGATTCGATGTGCTGCAAATCGCTGACTGGTGAAGATGGAACACAAAGTATTACTCTATATATTCACACCATATAATCAAGAATAGTTCCTTATTGACTATTAACGTCACACTTCTCAATAATCAGTTAATATGGGGTGACGAGTTCTTGCATCATCATCTTTTCATTTATTTTTTTGACTAAATTTGTTGCATCAATCATTCTTTTCTCCCCATCAGCGATTATCAAGAGTAGTGATTGACACAGGCTGTCATTCATACCCGGAAGGAAAGCGCTCCGGTTCGAGTCGCACCATCCCAATATTACGTATAGATCCGATCTGTACGTTCATCACAACGTCAACACACAACGTAATTACATTGGTAAGCCTATTCAGTTTACAAGTATGTGTTTAGTACTAGTCATTCAATTTCTATGGTACTAGTACAGAAACCGTACAGTAACACCCGCTTGTATAGTGCTCCATTTGTAACCATAAAGCCTAATACATGACACTATTGTGAGTTCGACTACTAAGGCAACTGTAGTAGTACTGACTGTCTAACCTGTTCTGTAGTTCAACGCTTACATTAATGTTATTATTCGCTATAAACTACTCAAAGACAAAGTTAGGGTGGAGAGGGCTCGGGCCCATTTTCTGTAACTTAGTGATGCAATAGTCTGTATCGAAGATAAACAGTTTACGTGAGTAACTGGTGTTCATTTTAACAGGTAAGCAAACTAGGCCTAGGCCAGGCTAACGTTAGCTATCTTACTTCTTAGGCCGTTAGCCTATTTTGGTCATATCTCGACAAAATCGTTAGGGCCTACGCCTATCCAGGAACAAACAAGGCTATAGGCTAGGCCTAAATATGCTAAGTGAAAGTGTAAGGTAGGCCAAACCAAGGTTTGATAGAAGAGATCAACTTGCTGATGATATTGATACATCGTCAAGCTAGGCTAATTAAAGTTGTAAGACACTGTAGGCTATACACTGTTGGCTAAGCAGTTAGACTTAACTCATGTAGGGCCTAGGCCTAACTTTTACAATTTAATGCCTGATTGAGTAGTTCACCAAGCCTACACCAATAACATAATAATATGTAACTTTTAAGGTCTTTTAGTTATGTCTTAGTTTCACATTAGGACTGTAGGCTAAGCCTAGTGTATTTGGATTGTGACTGAGTCTCAAGTCAGTAAAATGTGTGGCAGGGGATCGTGTGAAAGCATGGAGTAGAAAATAGCAGTTCTCTGACAACCTGATGTTATAGAATGTAAGCATGTGGTTAGCTATTTGTCATATAATGTATTTTCATCAATAGGATATATGTTCTTCATCTCTATTCATACTATCATAGAGCAATTAACTTATAAGATTATCAAAAATTAGTTACAGGTCTATAGGCTTGGAGTTGGAGCTCAAACTCCAATGCAAAGTTGAAGAACAGTGCTGCAAAACTGTACTACTGTTCATTGTGGTAGTTCTAAATTGACTTTCACTGTTCCGTAAACTTAGTAATTGTATTAGGCTACATGATGTTGTCGATGGATGCTGTAGTCGCTGTTTTTATATCAGATTGTAACTACTTCTTTGATCTCACAGTTATACAAGCTTAAAGAAAACAGTCAAAGCGTACAATGCAACAAAGAAACAAATCTCTTTACTTTGAGGCATTTTTATGAAATTAAATTGTAAAGTTTAACACATTTCACACATTAAGAAAGTTATGCCTCTCCTTGGTGTAGTAACAGTTCTGACTTACGTCATTAACAAGTACAAATCTATTTCAATCTGGCAGAATTTGATCAAACTGGTGAAATTACACATTGGAAGGATTAAAAAGTAAAATCTCAGCAAAATCACTGTTAGTCAATAAAAGAACATATATGCTCTAAGCTTTGCAAAATTACCAAAATTATACCATTAATTCAACTTTGCAAAATAACCATATATATACCACCATATAGGTCTGGTCTGTAAAGTGTTGCTAATTGAATTCCTTAGGTAGTTGGTTTGAATCCCATCAAGCCAATGGCTTGTGTGCTCTTTTAAATTTAGTCAGTTCTAGGTTTTGCTCTGATCTAAGTAATGATCTGAATATTAATAAAGAATAAGAATATAAATAAAGCCTATTATATTTTTGTAGCTACTCGTCTGTAATGACCATTGGTTGAACCCATACTTTTTTGAGTTTTGAAACTATATCCAATTTTATATATACATTTGATATGGCATTTCTCCACTTCAGTTGTAAGCAATGTTTTGTTGTCTATGTTCCCTGCCATTGGTCAGCCAAATGAATGAGACAGCAGGCAGTCACTGTGCACTTATTGCAATAAAGCTCATAAAACTGTACACTGTGTCTTAGCCAGGTTAATAAATGGGTACCTGCTAGGTCACTTGTTAATATCGTTGGGTGGGCTGGTTTGTGGCTGGACCCTGTGGGAAGTGCCCCAAGTGGACACGTTGACGTGCACATCAGTTAGTGCTTCGGGAGCGACTGTTGGAATTATGCATGTACTTGGGTGTCTGTGACAAGTTACTGATGACCAGGGGTTAAATGTTGTAAAAGTTGTGTGAGAATGCCTTGCTGTGATACAAGACTGTCAACCTTGAAACTTTTAAACGTTTTAAACGGCTACATCCCTGATACTAACTGTGTCTACATCAACCAGTAACATCTTAAGGCTGGAAATAACCTGTGACAAGAATTGCTTAGCCAAATGTATGATGATGACACAGCTTATATCTACCGAAAGATATGAAATGCTTTGGAAATCTTTTTCGTTTCAGTTTCAATCAAGACATGGCTGATACACCCCCACCTGTACCAAGGAATCGACCTAAATCTCAGTATGTTCCACCACCAATACCAACCAACCGGCCCAAGTCATCTTACATTGCCCCCATGTTTGGAGCTCTGACAAACTCTCTGAAAAATCAGTCGTCATCTAAGCCAACCCCAACACCGAAACCGCGAACATCATGGAGTGACGAGCCTTCTCATCAAAATCACTCCACGGCCAAAGGTCGGAAACCAAATCCGACAAGTGCAAAGCCATCACTCTTTCCGAAGCCTCATTCGGGGACCAGCAACGGTCAAATGAGCGTTACTGTGGACACCGCGGGGGCATCCAAAGCCGCTTTTAAAGCAGCTATGGACCCCCAGACAAGGTCCAAAGCCATGACTAAAGAACAAGAGAAAGATGCAGGCAAGCTTGGATGGGGAATCACCAAAAATGCTGCTAAGCAAGCGTCCATGGATGACTTTAAGAAGGCGAGTCAGGCGGCTAGTAAATCGTCATCCTCAGGAAAGTCTGCGTCTGCAGCATTTGGTGTTAGTTTAATATCAAGTCAAGCCAAGAAGGATAAGCCATTGATGACGCAAGATCAACAGAAGAAAGCTGCAAAACTCTCGTGGGGTATAGGCAAAAACATTGCCAAAAATGTGTCTTTGAACGATGTTAAGAAAGCATCCAGTTTTGTCTCTGTTGGCAGTTCCAGTAATCAGCCGCAACCTCATCCCGTGGCAGCTCATAGGCCTGCTCCGACTCAACCCCCTACAGCGAGAGAGCGTCCAAAACCCACAGGTCCCAGCAACACCTCTGCAGGCCTTCCTCCACCTCCCGCTTCATCTAGTAGGAGTGTACCCCTCCAGACCACCTCACAGCCCAGGCCAACGGCTGGAAGTGCTTTCAATTTAAGACCTCCAGTAAACGACCAGTCCAGAAGTCGGCAAAAACCCACCATCATCAGGCCAGGTGCTGGCGGTCAGAGAGCAAAACCAAACAGCAGATCATCATCGCCAAGCCCTGACAACAACAATACCAGGAAGGGGCCACCACCAAGGGTAAGATCCTGTCATCAAAATCTTAAAGTTCAACAGTATCGTCCCCAAATTGCTAGAAAGTCGAATAATGGTCAGCCTTGTCCAGCCTTCAACGAACAATATTCCTCTCACCCTTCTGAGCAGTTGTATATTTTCAGATATATATATCTAATTTTAACACTATTCAATGTCAGGAAACTGTGAATATAACCAATATATCTGTATCTCAAGTGAAATTGATTGATGCAACATTTTTGAAACAATCTATTTTTCACAGTTGTTAGCAGTACCAAGTTTGGGATCTTATTGGAATAATGGTACTTACTTTGATGGAATAGTTGTTAGCTTTTGAGAAATCCAAGTTTATTCTCTTTCTTTTGTCAACCTTTTGTAGCCCTCTGGGGGACCTCCTGCAGGGAGAAAAGGTCCACCTCCCCGGCCGTCTTCGGTTCCTACGTCTAAACAGAAGGGTACAGCAAGTAAAGTACCAAAACGTCTTGCTCCCAAGACGCCGTCTCTCTTGGAGAAGCATGGTGAGTATTAAATGAACCTTATTTACCATACAATCAAATATGACAAATGTTGTGACAAAAGTTTACAACAGTTGGTAATGTTCAAAGTTTGTCTGGTGTTGAATTTGTCTCAGTCCTGTTGTATTATACGTTACCATTTAAGGAAAGGTTACCGCCCAACCCGTACTGCCCTACTGATCTCAACCTGACTAAACTCGAAATCGCCATTACCCAGGTTTCAATTTTTGGTGAAGACCCATGGTCATAAAACTGCCCTCTCCCTCTCCACCAGATTGTTGTAAACAAAGTTCATGTGTAAAACATTAAACTTTCCTCGATGTAAACTTTTCATCGCTGCTAAGTACTCATATCTGGGTATGATGGTATACATTACCTTTTTGAAATGTGACATAGGACATTTTATTAATGTGACGAATAACACAAATGACGATCATTCTAATTTTCTATCCCATGTTATCGTTTTAATCCCTCAGCCTGTGTGATCTTCCCGAAGTGTCGTCACATGTTTAAGAACCGTCCAAAGTGTGAAACCATTAACATGTAGGAGTCTAGATAAACCAACCAAATGTTGTTTTCAGTATCACAGCACATGGCCCCCCCCCTCCCCCTGTACTTTTTATCTCTAGTACAAAAGGCTGTGCAGGTTAAGCTCGAAAAGAGCACAGAAATAGTAATTACATACTTCATTCCTCTCTTCCCTGTCTCCTTAACCTATGCATACTTAACTACCCTAGCCTATTACCTTATTTCATTTTTACATTTAACTTGTTAACTTGTGCCGTCGAGTCGTGTCCGACCCCTGGTGATGACCATGACTTTCATCCTCCAATCCTTCCTGCTCCTGGTTGCCCCTCGCAGTCCATCCAGAGTCAGCCCCGTCTGCTTGACACCATCCATCCATCGTGCTCGTGGCCTGCCCCTCTTTCGTGATCCATCACCCATTCCCACCATTATTGATTTTTCCAGGGAGTCGTCCGCTGGCATGATATGACCGAAAAAATTTAGTTGCTGCCTCAGGATCTGTGCTTCCAGTGGAAGTGAGGGTTTTATTTGTTCCATAATCGAGATGTTCGTTCTGTGTGCAGTCCAAGGGATTCTCAATAGCCTACGCCAGTACCACAATTCAAAACTGTCTATTCTTTCCCTCATTTCCTTTGTTATTGTCCATGATTCACTCCCATAAAGCACAACTGGGAAAACTAGTACTTTTACATTTACTGAAGCAAAATAGCACGTTTATAAAAGAGACTTTTTACTAGCTCTCAGAAATACAGATATTATTCCAAAAGTAAACTTAAGGATCGAGAGAGGTAAGGCACTTTTTTTTCAGAGCAAGTTAGAAATTTTTCCAGGGATTGTCATTGAAATAGCTGGACACCACAGCAAATATATGTCAGATATCAGAAGGGCATTATAGCAATATTCAAACTAACCATAGGGTGATTCAAACCGTAATTTTGCTATTTAACATGTGATTGTCTTGTAAATACTGTATTTTTGCAGGTCTGTCTTCGATTGAGATTACCCCAATGGCTCCATCAACAGGTTCGGACTTAGATTTACCTCCACGACCTGGCCCTGGTCACCAGCTATACAGACACATTGTGAGTATATACACTGAAGAGACATTTTTCATAGACATCTAACATTCCATATCCTTTCGTTGTCTGTCAAGTTTGAAGTCATCATGAGGTCAAACTTGATAATTTCAGTTTTCCACTTTGTATGTCTTTTTGCATCTGCAAGTGCTCACTGTTCTCCCCCCTCCCATGGTGAAAATGGGGGGGAGGCATTTAAGTGAGAGTGATAAACCAGAGTTTGGCAGCTATAAATGTACGGTTACCTGTCATAATATTCATGTACCTCCAACAGCATGATAACATCTCACTTCTTTGTGTGAGATGAAAGTCTGCCAAAGATCAGCAGGAGCGGCTTATTAAGAATCTTTTGTTCTTGCATCAACTGCTCGCAGGGCGTAATCTATCCTGTCTTATATGACTTAAAAAATAAAAACATCAATGATAGTAAGTGTCATACAGATGGTTTGATTTGGTTGAATTCAAGTTGTGTTTGTGTAGTTTCTCTTTTGTGTTTATAAACTGATATCGACAATAAATTTAAATTCCTTATTCATGATTTACTCTCTAAAATATTCAGATACTGAAGTTCATTAACAGGTTTTTTGTATCAGTGGTCCTGAGTTTCTGAAATTAATATTTCACCTGTTTATAGTAGTTTGTAGGAATGTCTTGGCCATGCCGTTTTTCTTTCAATTGGTCAATGACTCCTGTTCAAATGATTTTTTATAACCTGATTAAGTTAATTAGCTGGTGCAAGCAGTGTTAAAAAATTACAATTGCAATTGTTCACATCGAGTAGTTCAGTTATTAATTAGTACAACTACAGTAAATACCTAGATTGCAGTTGATTGTAAATTATTTCCTTCTTGCAGTGGCTGCTTGACGATGAGATTAGTCATAGGAAACGACAGCAGAAATAGATTATGAAAGCAAAAAATTTGTGGTGTGTAAAGGGAAAATAGTAACTAGGTATGTTTATAAATTGAACCGAAAGTGAATACAGTCCATGTGACTCTGACCCTGCTATATAAAACCCACTTCACATTCCTGTCTCGTTTCGGATATTTTTTAAAACATATCAAGCAAAGTAAGCGAGAAATTATTCCAAGTGTCATCCATGCATAGAGAATGCTGTAGTTGGAATGACATAACAACGGTATTTCAGTGCAGGAATATGTTTTTTTTACTTAGTACGTTCCGTTCAATATTTCTCTCTAAAATGCATATTTAATATTTCCATTCAATATTCATATGATTTAGATAGTGAGACCTCTCTGTTTGGTGCACATTTGTTAACTAGATTAAGAAAAGGTTCCAGTTATTACATATTACATTCAGTTAATATGAACCCCTCTCTGTTTTTTTTTTCTCGTTTTGAGCACTTTTTGAAGGCCAACTTATGTGTTCTACTTTAATTAATTACTTGGAAAATTGTTGCCTAGATTACAGACAGCCTGCTGGAATTGCGTCATGATTCCTGCCAAATTAAAAACATATGTAAATCAAATATTAGTTGACCTCATTAAAATCACAGTAAATATTGGGAAATAATATCTCAATAAATTTGAGAAAAAATTGTTACTGGTCATAGCAAACATCAGGACTCATGGTACTCGGTCTACATTTCAGCATACTGATGTCATAGTGTACAGACTAAGGCCGAGCTGACTGTGCATGTAAGAATTGGGACAGCGGCAGTAATAAGCAGAAATTAAATCTGAAGAGACATTTAAATCAATAACAAATTGTAGCCTTTCTGTGTTCAGTCGTCGGTTAACGGACACAGTAAAGAGGTGCACCAGGATCAGCAGTAATGAACTTGTTCTCTTTTATACATAACAGTGTTTGGACAACAGAGTTGTAAAACAACCAGAATTATGAAGTGTTATTGTCTAATCAGTGTGTATATTCTGTTGTAAATCCATTTTGTGCTGAGTGAAATATCTTCACTGATTTTAAGGCCACGTCCATTTCTCTTCACTAGGTCTCCCAGCCGCATGCTGTAGCTCTGTACGATTTTGAAGGACAGGATGTGGGTGATCTCTCATTCAAGGTATGTCTCTCTCAAATTACATTTCCCCAAATAATGGATAAGGAAGATGGTTTGCTGGATTGTCCAGGTGCTGGTTACAGGTTACCTCCCTCCCTCCCTTGCTGCTAAGTGATTGGCAATCTGTATGCATGAAGCTCTAGCCACCGGGAGTAATTTTTGCACTTTTTCAGACCAACTTTGAAGAAGACAAAATTGGGTGAAATGGGTTTACTTTGAAGGATGCTTAGCAGACTTTTGGTTTAATCCTCTGGGCAAAATTCTCATGTCTCATTCCCTCCCCTCCCCTCCCCCTCCCATCCCCCTCCCATCCCCTCACCTCACCTTCCTTCACACATCAACCTTTGCCCTTCCAAATAGTCACAATATCAAATATAAATCTAATAGAATATTTGTAGCAAGCATTTGAAAATAAAGTGAGATCCTTTTTTCCAAGAAGATCAAAGGTCATTGAACAATTGAGAGAAAAAAAAGGAAATGTTCATGATACTAATCATGTGGTATCCTTTGCGTCAAACAAGGGGGAAGATCTGATCATTTTAACAAAAAAGATCGACGCTGACTGGTATATCGGTAGCTGCGGAAACAGAGAAGGCATGTTTCCTGCACAGTTTGTTCGTATCGTCAGGGACATCACAGAAGAGAGAAAGGTAAGATCTTTGTTTTTAAGGCGAGGTCAGGCCAGAAAATACATCATCAAAATGCATCATTAAAGCTCTGACAACCCTCTACTATAGCAAGTTTACTAAGATCATTGGTTACCAGAAACTGCCATTTAAAGTCTTAAGGCAACAGTTGCTAGAGTTTGAGTAAAATAATTTTGTAACATGCAGAAATATATTGTTAAAGTTTATTGTCAGGAGTATGTTTCCTGCTGGGTAGTTGTCCCCACTTTAAACTGTGCAAGAAAGTAGTACTTCCCAATATTTTCCAAACATATATAAAAGCTACACAATATATTGTTGGGAACATTGAATGTCTTTAAATAAGTGATGTGTGATTCATGTCTAATACGTGGTCTTAAGGTGGAGTTATATGGTGTAAACAACTGTGTGAAATATGTGTGTACCAGTATTAAAATGGTGTTAAAATGGTGCCAACATTTTAGTGTAACTTTGAAAAGGACAGGGTTTGAATGATTTTCAGTGCGGTGTATTAAACTTACTGAGTGATGCCATTATTCAGATCCATATGCATATTCATGTATCTGTGTGCACCCAACTATCCACACCCTCCCCTAGGACATATCCATAGGAAAATATTCATGTTTGTGAAGGATATGCAAAGGAAGTGTATTCTGTTGTTCATGGAATTGCACCTTCTGCATTTAAGCCCAACTGTGATAATAAATTACCATATTAAGTCTAATTAGCTAATCAGTATCATTATCAAACTCTCTTTTTCTATGCGTTATGGACTTGTAATGGATATAGCATACATGTGGAAAGTTTGAAGTTTGATTTGGGGATTTTGTTTCTTCTTGGACACATTTTCCAAATTTTATACTTTTTGAGACATTTTGTCCAAAGGAGTGAAGATATTGCATTGTTGACACAGTTGTAACGGGATTGAAAAACATAACTGACTCGTAAGGGATTAAGTGTAATAAAATAAGTTTGATCTGTTAGTTTCCGTCTTCAATACTTTTACATCGTTGGCACGGCTGACATGGATTACAACTCTTTAAAATAGCAGTGAAACATGAGTTTCAAAGAATGTTGTGAACAGACAGTAGATGTAATGAAGTAATAAAGTTATACAGTAAACATACATTCTACTGTTTACTGTGTACTCAGTCAGGTATGAAACTGATTATTTATCATAAGGAAGCTATATAGCGGAAGGTCATTGATTTCAGTTTATAAAGAGCTTCATTCTATTTTCACCACTCGCAGGGAAGCGTATCATCAGTGTCTTCAGGAGGAACTGAAAATATATCGTGAGTGACTCTGAAATTACTTAAACAATTCAATAATTAAATACTTCCTCACTATACAGGCTCCTCATATTGTGGGTATCTTGACTTCACATGTGTAGATAATTTAACAGGATTCAATACAGTTATTGTAAAGAGAATCTTTGCAAGCAACCTGGGAAAGCTTGGGAAATATGTCAACTGACTATGTGGTGCCCCCCCACCTCCAACCCACCCTTGTCCCACTTGTTAGACAATTTATCCAGTCACGTCTTAGGTAGGGTTGATGATAATGCAGAAAGCCATCTTTCATAGTCTTTGGGAAATTACCTAGTTTCCTACTTAAGGTTCAAATTATATTTATTTATACATCCAACAGTATATTTGACATTAGATTCATTTTGTTCTGAGCAGTTAGCTCCGTTTGATAAACATAGAAGTATTTCACACCTTACCAGATCCCTACTGTAACTATTGAAATCTTCCTTAAAAAAAAAGGGGGGAAGTCTTTACCCATTCTCTGAAATAGGCCCAAGTAGCTTGAAAATTACCCAAATTATTAAAGAGTTCTGCCCAGATTCCTACACACAAATTTGGCTAGGTACATTCAGCTGTGAGAGTTTTATAAGCTAGGATAAGATATGATGGTTGTTTTGACTGTTTAGACTACCAAAATTTAGGTCTGTTAAGATTCTAGTAATGGAAATGAATTAATGATAGATATTGTATATACATATTTGCATTCTGCTAGATGCTCAGCTGTAGACACAGCTGCTTTAGTTTATTGGGTCCCTCTATCATCTCAACATCAAATCCTTCTCATTAAGGCTGGTACCATTGTCAAATATTCATGTCAACTTAAAAGGTTTACTAACAAACAGTTTCATTTTCAAGGTTTTTTAATTAAAAATAAAGCTATATATATGTATAGCTTTATTTTTAATTAAAATATAATTAGAAAAAAAATTAAAGGTCAATAAAAGCATCTGCGGTAATCATGTGCTGTTTGTCTATAATGATTTCATTCTCTTAGCAGACAGTTCTCCATACTTCCATTGCCCACTCTCTAAGTATATATTATCAAGCTATTTATTTCCTCAATGGAGTTTCTCTGGCGGTGTCCTTGGTAACCATATTTACTAATCAAAACTATATTCTTTCAGTGGTCCGAGATGCGTGGCCAAATTCGAGTACCAGAGCGACGAATGGGATGACTTGTCTTTTCCTGAGGGGGCAGTCATCAAATTGGTGGAGAGAATCGACAGTGATTGGTTGAGAGGGGAGTACAAAGGTCAAACTGGACTGTTTCCACAGGGATATGTTGACGTTATTGAGGATATAGCAGTGAAAAGTCCACAGAATTCACCAGCTCTCTCTCTCGTTTCCAATGGTACGTTTTTTAACTGTTGTGTGTTATTCTTGTATTACTTCACTCCAATCTCCAACTAGCTTTCACAAGTTGGTAATATTTAAGGCACTGTGCCCCAAACTCAGAAGGATTCAAAATGATCTGTCCCTTGTTTCTTGACAGAGTGGGATTTGAAGAGGATGATCATCCTTCCATAATACATATGAATGAATGGCCTGCCTGTCTATTTACCATACTGTCCTTTTCTTCATAATTGGTTATTAATATATTATTGATTATTTTTCATTTAAGCTCTTTATTATTATTTATCATAAATCTGTTTTGGCAGACTACCAGTTTTCCATGTTCAGAGAACTTGAAAAAAAAGCAAATCCTACAGTTTGTTTGGACAGACATTTCTTCAGACAGCATCTCATACAACAGAGTAAATGTGATGGGAATATGGGTGTCATGTTTGAAACCATACATGAATGAAGTTGGGGGGTGGGGATGCTCATTTTTGTAGCTACATGTGACAAGGAATATGGAGTAAGGCATTTATACGTTTCACTTTAAATGTCTCCGAGCAGTTAATGGAGGAGTATCCTTCTGTGGGAATCTTTGTAATCACATAGGTGCCAGTGTGAGTTCAACGTACGATCAAAGAAGGGGATAAATACTCTAAACATGAATAAAATAAGTTGAATGAAACTGCCTACACCTTTCTACTTTCAACTTTTTCTTAAAACAAATTTCTCCCCCTAAGTGCTTGTTAAGTTGATATTCCTTAACTTCACATGGGCTGAGGTTAAAGTGGCAGACTGTGTTTTAACGATAGTAGTAGTTTTAAAGTCATATGAGTTTGTTGACTAATTACAAAGATCATTTAGGCTGGGAAATATTACATTGACAGATGAAGCTTCATAATAAGAAGTGTGCAGTAAGGATTATCTCCTCCAAAATTGAGCTTCACTAGTCACTAAGAATAACATTGCTCTACGAAGCATGCTCTTTCAACTTGAACCTAAATATAGTTTTGTAAGTAGTTCACGTCTTCTAATATTTTCTTCACAGATAATATTGTCACAGCATTGTTTGACTTTGATGCAGAAGACGAAAACGAATTATCTTTCAAGGTAAACACCTGTTACGTTTTTCTTACAAGTAGGAATCAACCAGCATCCCAGAACTTTAAACTCTGTGGTCCTTAGTTAGGGGATAGCAGTGAACCTTGTTTCAACCATTAAGAACAAAGCCAGATATTCAGAAATTTTCCATTTTCTTTAGTGATTTATCCTGTATTAACAGGACTCGTTGTCTTCTTCACATATTTGAATCAAACTTTTTGGAAGGAAAGTGTCCTGTTTTTTGCCCCACATCAAGTAGTTTTATAATTTGAATTTTTTTTAAATTTACAGACTGTTTGTGATTCTTTATTGAAATTGCATATTTCTTCTCAATTACCCCAAGATGATAATATTTCTTGTGAGATTGTTTTGAAGAGCTACCAAATTAAGATATTACAATATTTATTTCTAACACAATCCTTGCTAGGTATGAGTTTCAATATTCCAATAATTGAGACTATGGGACAAAACTCTATGAACCCATCACTATCTTCATTAATAGTCAAATGGTTTTACTGGCAAACGAAGCATTTCATTATTACCAGTTGCACATGTACATAATATAGGTCTGCGTGTACACACATGTGTATGAACACAGGTGCACACCATAGGTCAGTGCAAACACATGAACACACATGTACACACCATAGGTCAGTGAACACACATGTGTATGAACTCGCATGTACAAACCATCGGTCAGTGCGAACACGTGTATGAACACACATGTACACACCATAGGTCATTGCAAACACATGTGTATGAACTCGCATGTACACACCATAGGTCATTGCAAACACATGTGCATGAACACACATGTACACACCATAGATCTGTGAACACACATGTGCATGAACATGCAAGTACACAATATAGATTTGCGTCAGATAAGAGATACGAAAAACGAGCATAAACAACATTTCTGCCGACCATGACCGTTTTCTTGAGAGATTTCCTGTGAGTCATTTTTTTGCAATCATGGACTTTGATGAGATTTAATCTACTCACAGTGCTGACGACATCATTATTCTCTTGCCAGTTTCATCTACAAATTCACTTGAGCATTTGCAACAACAGAAACTGAAACGTATCAATTAAGAAAATTAGGGAAAGATTTGATGAGAGTTGACAGTTTACTCTGTCAGATATTTATGAGATTCCTCTTCCTTCCGAAGGGGGGTTACTTTTTCATTTTCAGTCACACAACAAAGACCTCCATTAAGTAAAATGGAAGACACCACCGTGTTTTGGTTGCATTAATCTTATGAATGTAGGCTGAATTTACAACTGTTGACTATTGGCAAAGAATCCCTGCATCCTCTTTGACATAAATATCTTTCAGGATCTTGTTAATTATTCCCAGTTACATGAGTATTACTTCGTTTGGACATATTTTTTATCGGAGTCATTGCTAGGGTTACTTGTAATAATTAATGGTATTGTTACAGCAGGTGTGCTTGTAAATGATTTAACTGATCATTTTCCAATATTCTTATCTGATAACTTGTACGTTGTGATACATGTACGTTGTGATGAAACCAATAAATGAAATAAGTCTTGTTAGAACTAACTAACCTTCCTTTTTTTTGTTACAGGAGGGTGACAAAATTAATGTCAGCAGCAAGTTCAGTGATGATTGGCTAATTGGAAC
>KN890857.1:13172-28397 GCA_000934455.1 Apostichopus parvimensis
TGAAAGGAACTCATCGGGTGGTACTAGCTTTGAACAGTCCACTTTCTCATTATCAATAAAGATGGGAAAAACTTATCCCAAGTTTGCAGACAAAATAAAAGCATGCTGAGAACAAAGGAGCAAGCTGACAAGCATTGCAAAAATTGAAGATGGATTCATTAGTACTCCACTGAGCTTGGGTAACTGAGGTTTTTCGTTGCAAGTCAAGAATCATAAATGGAATCAAAACAATTGAATGTATTTTATCAAAAAGTAAGGAGTGAAATACAAAGATACAATACAAAGAAATACAAAGATGACTAACCATTGTCAACATATGACACATACAGGGTTACATTTTGATGAGCTGTACTTCCAGTAGACAGCTGGTGTCCATTTAGAGCTTTAACAGCATTGGTTGCAAATTCTACATCACTGAACGTAACAAAGCAGTGTGGCATCTGTTCCTCCATAGTCACTGATTCCAGCAAACCGAAAGGACGGAACAGGTTCACGATTTCTTCTCTACTGACTGCGTTTCCTAGACCACCATTGGCAACAAGCAAATTCTGTCGAAGAAATAATTCAAAGATACTCTTTGCACTTTGGCTGTCAGTTGTCATTCTCAACCCCACCAAAAATAAAACAAATATTACAACTGGTAGAAGTATGGCAACTTCCTAGACATCCTTTACAAAGGATTTTAAGAGTACCTCATGATTAAAACATTCTAAACGTTTTGTCATTCACATACTTTCCACAAATACAGAATTAACAAAGCATGCACTTAAGAAGTAAAGATGAAGGGGTCAAACAGTTCATTCTTCATTAGTTGATATGCAAGCTGACATGCTATAAATGAATATTCAAACATCATCAACCCTTTATTAGAATCGCAGTACCAAAAGTGTTGAAATGAGACATTAAGGACTGTAAAAAGCATCTGACAATATAAGATATATCAAGAAGATGCAGTCATTCTATGTACAGTGTATTTGCATAAGTTTAGGAGTGTTAGCTCAGTGGTTAACGCCGGTGCCTTTCAATCATAAGGTCCCCGGCTCGAGTCACTCCAAGATTAATGTATGTACTAGTCCAGTTACAGAGTTATTGACAATTTATGACAATTCATAATCATGGACGTTAAATAAATCTAAGAGACTGACTTCGTTCAGCTTGTGCCTTTGATAAGCCAATGAGGCTTCTTCGAGAGTTCCTGCTTGCAGGAGGATCTAAAATACATAAGTCATTTTAAGGCCAGCATTTTATTGTATACAGTACAGTAGTATTACACTGTAGGTGTTGTATTATCAAGACTACCATCATTTCTTGAAAGTGCGAGTGGAAGCTTATTGCTGGTATGATAATTATCCCAAAATGTTTTTCACGTTAAAGACAATAGTTTTGTGAGATGAGGTTTCTTATTTCTTATTCTTTATTGGAAAACATTAGACTGAAGTGTAAGGAATTGAACATTTTTTTTGAAAGAGTTGAATTTGTTTTCACTCTATTGTACCCACAAATCAAGTATTCCTAACGATTAATGTATACTTTAGGTCCAAAATACAGCAGTATTTTCTGTCTTGTGTTTAAGTTGGAATGGGGTAGGAGGGAAAGTGGAAGGAAACCCAGAGTAGTACATGTATGTCATTCCCAGTCAGCCAAATGTGATGCTTCCGAGAAACATTATTTATCTCATCCCACAACCACACGCCTTCCTAATCCCCCATTTCACTTCAATTTGAAATTAATCTATGGTAATTAAAAACAAAGACATGTTAACAGGTAAAGAGCTGTTTCTGCCCAAGAGGGTTTCATCTTACTATCTTACTATAAGAATATCATCATTCAATTTTACAATCAATATTAAATATATGAATCAAGGGTTTGAATTTCAGTTCATAAGTCTGTAGAGTAAGTTTTCACGGCTAAGTCAAAACTGATCATGATTGTACTTTCAATTTCTTTGTTTTTCTTATCATTAATTCCATTGAAATAATTAAAATAAAAACAATATTCTAGAAAATCAATGTTTATTTTTCAATTAATATTTATTATTTTTATGCCTTGGACTGACGCATCACTCTGTCACTTTTCTGTAAATTATGCAGTCCGACCATTATTTCCCCCTCCATTAGGTTTTTCTTTTTTAACTTTCAAACTTTCAAACCAAGTTTCTGAGAATAATTCACTATATAATATGAATTCATATTTTTTTCTCTTTATACAAAACCAGTAACTAAGGAAACATAAGGCCATTACATTTTCAAGTTGCTAGTAAACAATTTTCACACCCTCTTGAACCTTCTGCCTAGAGCTCTGAAGAACTTTTAAAGATATATCAATGAAGCAGTCATAGAAATATAGCTCCCAATTAAAGCAGCCTAATTTTAATCAACTTTTTTCAAGGTCTCCAGAATCACATTTTATTCAAAACTGAAAAACAAATTAATTTTTTGTTTATTAATTTATAGCATAATGGCAGATTGATTAATTTTGTTGTTAATATTACTAAAACCCTAAGGCTACAGCTAGAATATCACGTTTGAACCGTCAATGCAGGTAAAATAGACTGGAAGGCTTCAAAACATAGTATAAATGTTCCAAAGAACCACTGAAAACATTCCTGTATAAAGGTGAACGATTTTACTCCTTGATAAGTTCTAAGGTGGTATTGTCTAGAAATATTGTCAATAGGAGACTTGTCACCCACACTGAAGGTGGATGTTAAACAGCTATCTGTTGTAAACCATAACACAGTGGAATGTAACATAAACACTGTATACAAGTGCAGAATGTATACATATTGCAGACAGTACCTGTGATTAAATTATAATATTACGCTACCAATCAAAGCATCGATGCATGGCTCAATTTGCAACCTCATACAGATGGTGAAAGGAAAAAGTGAAAATTTTTTTTTTTTTAATTGATTTTAATAAATATCACTTATCATACTTTATATATGGCACATGAGGCAGTAACTCTTAATAACATTTTCATCAAAGGCAACACACTTCTTTCAGTTTCTTACGAGTTTACCAACCTAAAAGATTACACAGTACACTGCTTAGTACAACTAGCATTTACTGAAAAAACTTTGAACAAAGAAGATATAAATATATGTTGTCTCAGCTGGCTTATCTTGTACAGGTGTTGGATCCTGCTTTCTCTTACTGATTTGCTACAAAAAAAGGGAAAAAAAACTAGGTATTGGTTCCTGTCATTTGTTTGTACATGTACAGTGAACACTGTTGACTGTAGCCTACATATCAGACTGACTCTTCATGACTTGATCAAGAAGAAAGTAGTACTGTATAATAAACTTCAATATAATTGGTAATTAACGGCACGACATCAATTGGCCTTCCACAGACAATGATGATGTCAGAGGGAGCTGTTTGCTGGGAGATTATTGGCAATGCGGTCGGAATACAATAACTGTATCTTTCTCTTACTAGTGGGATAAAGTCCAGTTTCAGTAAATGCAGATATCAGATTTTGAGGTGTAAACGCATGCAAATACGCCCCTGCAACTAATTTACATAGCTGGTGCCTTTGTGTGAGTTCTCCCAGGTTTTCACTCATTTGAGCCTGAAATTCCGTAAGGTAAGCATTCTTGAGCCCATCGAACGAGGTGATGGTCCGTGGCTGCGGATGTGCTCCACTCTGCGGTGGAAGACCAAAGAGGATGACGTTCTTCAGGAGAGCGTGTTCGCAGAGTGGCCTTGATATGTACGCCGTCTGACAGTGATACAGCAAGAGAATGCACTGGCCGTCTGGCCTTACTGGAATGTATTTCAATAGGTGGTTTTCGAGGAAGTCCAGAAAGAGTTCTCCGTTGCTACACCCGCTATCTGTTACACAATAGCAGCTTCCAGGCAGAACACTGTCTTTGAAATCTGCTACAGATTTACTTCCATTGCAGATGAAGTATGGAGGTATGTACTGTCCGACTGCACTTCCTACAGCCATTACTGTAGTCGTTAAATTTGCATCTATTTCTCCCACCTGGGAGGCCGAAGTACGACTCGGTTCGCATTCCACATGGAAGCTGGTCTCGTCGAAGTAAAACATAAAGTGTGGTTTCTCCGTGAGGTCATATTTTTCTACGACTGTCTTCAGCGCTTCAAAGTAATTATTTGCCGCATCCTGCGATGCGTCGAGTAGTTTATCGGATTTCTGCAACTCCTTCAGTTTGGGCCAGCGATTTATGAAACATCTGTACCACTGAAATGATAATGGGTTGGAACTCTCTCCTTTAATACCTAAAAATACAGCAGTGTTTGTGGCCAATTTCACAATTTCAGACCGTGATAAGATGGTTCCCATCTTTGCCATGTTAAGGATGTGTTCCATGAGAAGTTTTTCCTCATCTGCAGGCAGTAGTGGTGGGCTTCCTAATCCACGTACTTCTACAGTACCTTTCTTCAGATATCTCCTTAAGGTGGCTTCCGGTATACCATTTAATTTGGCTGCCTTCCTGATGGAAGACTTTCTGCTCTTGACCATTTCAAATGCCTTCGATATGAGATGTTCGTCATAAGGGCGGTATACCTTTTTCTAGGGTCAAAGAAAGAAAGGAACCGTCTAGTCTGGATGGTGTAATATCTAAAGTTCATGAAACACTCATGTGTGGTTGAAGACTTTCTATGGTTCTCCCGACATTAAAGTATTAGAGTTAGTTTTTGTTCCTTTAGCACAAGACAACAAGCAAAGCAAATGTTGTACCTTGAGGACAGTTTCCAAAATATTTTCTTGAAAATCAGCTTCCCAGCTCATCCAATTTTATATTGGTAAATATACTTCTCAGCAACAAGTCAAGAATTTTTGAGGCAGCGGCCAGTGAGTTTGCTAGATAGCAGTACTAGAAGAACCCTCTTACACAATAGTAGCAGCTAATATAAAAATTTACAATACCACAGAGACATGAATATTCTGTCTCTTTACAGGGAATCAGATTCTAGATCATGTAGTAGCGAGAATCAATGATCGTTTGGTTTAATTGAATATTGAATCCACCAAACTCATACATGTAAATGAACATTCTCAATAGTTGATCTGACATTAAACAAAGTGTCAATCGATTTGGCCAAATTACTGCCTCTATATGGGATTATGTGATGCTTTCTTACAGTTCATTTGTGAAACTGTTGGGTTAAGTGACATATATTTGCCTCTGTCAAGTGCTGTCAACCTCAGCAAACCATACCTTACTGTAACTGTCAGGTTAGGGTCTTTATATGTAGACTTGCTGCAAACACCAATATTGTCCTACATGTTTGTTGTTTAAATTTCTGTGGATAGATTTATCACAAATCACAAAAGTAATATATTAAGGAATTCTGAACTCTCTTTAGCAAGTACAACTATCTCCAAGATTGTCCTCATTTGTTGACAGACAAGTTGTTAACAATGATCCTTGGCTTCTTCTTACATGCAGTGGAGAACGCTACAATTTGAAATACAGTCATTGATTTTGTGTAGAACCATCCACTTCTAGCGTGTACTGGACTTTTCCATATTTATACTGTATTTCCAACTTGTGTCCTTGGGCAAGGCGCTTTATCTCCATTGCCTTTCTTCACCCAGGTGTATAAATGGGGACTTGCGAGGTAACTTGTAAATATAGTCATTTGCGCCGGTTTGTGGCTGCACCCTATGGGAAGTCCCCGGGGGACACATGGTTGTGGTGCACTGTGGTGCCCCAGGAGAGATTGATTGAATTGTGCACACTTTGGTGTGTAGGTGTGACAAGTTACCAATGACCAGGGTTAAGTTGTAAAGTCGTGTGAGAGGGCCTTGGCCCTGAACAAGACTGTAAACCTAAAATTATAAATTATAATTATTATAACTTGTCCAACATCTGTCCAACTTGTCTTTTTGTTGTTTGCTACTCGTCCGTGTCCAGTGTCAAAACACACAGGATAGTAGCATGGTGGGCTCATAATTGACGCACTTAAGGATTTGATCAACGATGTCTATCAAGGAAAAAAACAAATCACTCAACTGTATGCATTTTTCATAAATGTAGTTCCTCAGAAATGTAATGATCTCAAAATATTTATTGTTCTGTGCCTATGCAACTGTAAGTAAACATCCATTGACTCTGGATGATGTTTACTATGCTCTAAGCCTCTATGCTCAGACAGGTCAGGTCTCAGAGAGTAGTGGTATCATGTTGAGGTAATTTTGGTTATATTTAGGGAGTAAGATTTCCAAATGCCAAACTACATGTATGCAAAACTGGGGGGAGGGTGTTAAAAGCTTAAAAAAAAAAACACAATTTGATCAGCACGTAACTGAATTTGATTTAAACTCTTGAAATATAGCTCTGCTCCATTGCCAAAAGTTTAGGTTGCCTGCATGTGTATTGTTGCTTGTAATATCTTAATGTGCATCAATTTCGAAGGTGCTGTTAGTGTTAATTAACTAGTGTAAGTTGTAACATGGGTTGGGAGGTGGTCAACACCATTATCATGTCCCCGATTTCTTAAACAAATTATGGTTACATTAATATACCATACTGACAGTTGTTACTTGTAGCCAACCCTAGTCTAGACTATATGAATGGTATGATATTATGAGTAAGGCCTATACCAACTTGTTACTGTAGTGTTAGCCTTACATTAGAAACCCTGTGGATGTCGTTAGGCTAGCTCTAACTTTGGGCTAATGAAAACTATGCCATGAAAAGAAGATACAGTAAAGTTCAAGTCACCTTTGTTGGAAACATAGCTATTTTAATGGATCCCTGCTTCCTAAGAAGCTTTACGCTCTTTCCTTTTTTTCTGTTCATCTTTTTTGCGAGTTTTTTCTGCTTAGATTTTGACTTGTTTTCCTCCATCTCGTTATCGTTTCTACTAGTACCAATTTAACGAAAATCGTACGTCTGACTAATTATCCATATAGAAAATAGGCTAGATAAAAAGTGTTTTGATTATTTCTTACAACGTATGGCAATGCGATGCTTTCAAAGTTAAATTCTCAGATACATAGACATTTATAAGGAATTTGTGAAGCGCAACAATAAACAAATGAGAAACGAATGGAAATGTCGCTATCACCAAATCGTGGTCTTTGTGCCTCATCAGCCTCCATGCATGTAGATCATTATAAGCACATTCAGACCGATCTGGTCTCTGATAAATTTCCAAAATTTTCTGAACATATTCTGCTCACTACCTTCATTTCCTCTATGCTTAGAACCCACAGTGAAGCTCATAATTTTAGCTGTCAAAAATTTGGAAACAATTAATATATTAATCAAATTTAAACTTCATTGATCTCTTCAGCTTCTTCATTAAGTTGGTCTCATCCTTTCCCTTCTTAACATTTGGTCCTTATTTTGTTTGACCAGACTAGTGGTTTTGTATTTGATACTGTTTGTGCTATGAATATATTTAAACACTGACTATATCAATTGTTTATTTTTTTTCTACACCAGGATGGAAAGACAGAGAAGTAACCACAATTGAAAATTTAGCCTACCAATTCCAGATTTCTAAAAATTCCAGATTTTTAGAAAAGCTCGGAAAAAGTTGTAATAACCCGTGGAAAACTTTGTGTGCAATCTAGATATCATAAATTGGACTGCAAGTTCATTCCAATCTTACAGGATAAATTTCAAATTTTATTTAGAAAGTCACTGCAATTAATATAATTTTTGTTATTTGTTTGGATTTTTATCACAAAGGGTTGGACCCCTCCTCCAGGAAATGGAAACTGGTCTTTCAGCAGATAAAAAGGGAATTCTATAGAAACTACCAATGGTTGAGATAAGATTATTTTCTGTACCAATGTCGTTGTAAAAGTCAAGCATTGAGCATAGGCTAACTTTGTTTTCTTTTGGAGCTGGTGAAGGGGTTTACTTCTTTTGTGAGGATAGAGTTAGTATGTGTTTATCTGACGAATCGTTAGAGACAATTTTAAAGCTTTTTGCCTCTACTAAAACAAGTTTGCTGAAAATTGGAATCCAGTATTCTAATGAAAACGTATTATACAATTACATCAAGCTACATGAAATAATTTCAACATTTTTCCAACTTTTGACAAAAACAATATAAAATAAACAAACCAACAGACAAACCGAAAAAATACACGGAGAGGTGCAAATATTTTTCGCTATTAATACCAATCTATTACAATTTTTTATTTCTTTATAAATATGTGTAATGCAAACATCACAATCTGCCTTCCATCAACTGGATGAGAAGGCAACTATAACCAACCACTGATCAATCTACTGCACTTTTATTATTTCAAGTATGGATGAGTCAAGGGGATACCCTTGAGGAGAAATCCCTACCAAGAACAATTATCAAAGGCCAATGACAATCTGAAGATGAAGATAATGCAAGCAGCTCTAGAACAGAAACATTCTAAGAAGAAAACAATATTTGGGAAATTATCCTTCCGTACTGTAACATAATTCAAATTTTGAAATAATTCTCATTTAATCAACCATCTGTACCGACTAATATGCTGTTGAGTGACCGACCTCTCTGTTCCATGAACATAGTACCTGTATCCTTGTAACATTATCACCAAAAGTTTTAGTAGGCTATTGAATGGACATGTTAACTTTGTAACCTTTTCCCTATTTGGCCAACATTCAGGAAGTTCAACCAACGGGCCAAATTCGGGTGAAAGATTTTGTTACAACTAGAATTACCAGTTACATGAAACATTCTTTGACTGTCCAGAACTAATAAGAAAAGAGACAAGGTTGTTACAACCTGTGAAATTTAAATGGCCATTATGAACTCACAAAGATATTAATATACATATCTCTCTCTCTCTCTCAATTCATAACTCGCTTCATAGAAATATGGATATTACAAAAAATAATTTCACTCAAAATTCATCACCATTGCCTCCAAATTTGAGCATGCTAGAAACTGTATGCAAGTTCAGAAGGCCCGACGGTTTGATGGAAGCAGGACCATCTTCAGATGGAATAAGATTTTAATGGGTAGTCGTATCGTTCCTTTCATCACTGAAAGATTTGTGTACTTAGCAGATACTTAAAATTATCTTTGAAAGCTTTTAAATATCAGCTAGCTACAGCTGCAGGAAGAAAACCATACCTTCCATATTCACTCCGGTAAATTAAAAACAATTAATGTCAGTATTTGCTCGGAAGTCTCCCTGAACTATGGCACAATCTTCTCTTTGTGTCATATATTGGTATTAACTACTTCAATAGTTATGATGAAACCACATGGTAAACCGCATGGTGAACACATGAAACTATGAAACCACATGGTAAACAAGGCCTTGACATGTTTATGACAGGGAATTTTAAAGAACTGCTTACACTTTATCAATAAAGACTTATAATTTAAATTTACTAACCAGACAATGCATATACAGTACCAATAATAGTGTGCATTTTATCCCTTCAATTTCTTGTGGATATATATTATTTGAATGATTCCATGCCCGGATGAAGGGCACGTGTTGAAGTATTATATCATTACTGGCCGCGTCACAGAAACCCATTATAAAGAATTAACATTACTTAAACTACTGCCCTGCATAAAGGTGATTTCTTATGAAATATACTAAAAAAATTAAGTTTTTGTGACATTTTCCTTTGAACTCATGTAAGAGAATTTAAAAATGCTCCAAGTTTTTGGAAATAATTAAATCTGAAAACACACTCTTCCATTTTAAGTTATTAGCACACACATTTCACGAAGCTCTTTCAAATACGAACTTAACCTTCTCTTTCTTCTTAGGTTCCACGAAAGTCTGAATCCATGTTATTGCTTCTTCAAAGTTACAGAGAACTTTACAACCAATTCATGCTGTAATGACGATCCAGTGTTACATAGCTTTTGTTGCAAGTCTGCAAACTTAAAACACTGCCAAGTATTAATGGCAGTGCCATGTTTACCTAGAACCCTGGCAAATACATCGTTCTGTTCTAGTCAAAACCTTCAAAACCTATCAGGTAACGATGATCCACCATTACCATTGAATCCTTGAAAAAAATACTAATCTACCATACCATTAAGAGTTATTTCTTATTAATGAAGAGATCCGAGAGGATGGGATAAGGAAAAAAAAAAACCACTTTCACATCCCCTGGTCAAACAAAGAACTCTAAACCATGATCTTTGAAATGTAAACTCTACAGGGACTCCAAAGATGATAAAGGATAACTTTAGGCACAAAATTAATTTTGATATATTGTTAGTTTCAATCAGACACACTAATAGCAATCCAGGTTGTGTTTCTATGATGCTTTTAATTTTTGAGAAATTACCCTTTTTTATTAAACAAGACAACTGAACATTTGTCAATTAAAGAGACTGGAAGGGGCTTGTCTATACCACATCTGCACATGTAATAATATATGCCACTTAAATGGCAGGAATTTTGATGCTACACTTCTGTAACAAAGATACCTTTATCTCCTTTCAGTATCATTTGCAATAACAGATATATTTCATTGTTTTATCTTCTAACTGCTTCCTCAAGGACAAACTACCCAGTCAACTTCATTTGAACAATTATTAAAGGGATAATATTATTTTGGTTAAAGTTGACGATGTAAACAAAACACTTGCACATCGCTTGCTGGAGACTAAATCCCTGTGGCGTGTTATATAGCAAATATATGAATATTCAATAGTTGGTTGACAATTCATGCAAACGTCTGATAACAGCAGAGTGAAGTGGTATACCATCATAGCAATTGAGTTGAAAACATCTTCCTTTTTTTCTGTTCTTTCTCATTATCGCATAACCAAATCTTTGTTAAAGAGAACAAGTAATAATCTTGTCCAAACATTTTTGCATCCTGATGAAGCCATATATAATGGTTAGCTCGACATTTAACCACTCATGCCAGATGTATCACTTTTCGAGGAGGAATAAAAACTAACATGACAGAAGAAAGGTCAACCTTTCCAAGAAAATTTGAGTACCATTTTCTGGAAAAACCAAAGAATTTTTTGTCATAAAACACGAGTGGCCTTCAAGTATCCAATATCAATAGTTAAGAATGTGGTATTGCTAGCAATATGGAATATAAAGTACCACATTGCCCCCCCCCCCACTGTCTTATCCCCACCACTGTATTATCCCTTTAAAGGTATCACAGCATATGTGGGACAGATCCATATAAGCGGAAGGCTGAAAGTAAAAGTCATTGATACACACTTTTCGCCGCACATACCAAAGACTGTACGAAGGTCATACTGCTTCAGAAGATGTAATCCACTCACGAATGTAATATTTTCATGAAGCAAGTATTAAAACATAAATTTACTGACTTCATAGACACACTGGTACAGGATGTATACCAGCATGTCACGTATAACTTCATTTAACTACCAGAGTTATTTTGGATATAACAGCGTAATGTGACCATATGAGGGGGAGAAAAAAAAGCACAAAAAGGGAATCTTCTTAGACCATGATATCAGTTTAACTGTTCGGCAAAAACTTAACGAAACCAAGTTTGATTTGATGAAGACCAGAAACATACTATCAGTATAGTTTACATTTCATGTCACTTTTATATTTAACCCATTTCATCAATCCCAATAGACTGATCTACCTCCTTTATTAGCACACGGACCATCGGGTCCGACACCTCGGTAACAACAACAGATAGACAGTTGACAGATCATTGTAATCTTGGATGACATGTTTCAAATTAATTTTTGTAATAAAACTTAAAAAGACAAAAGCTATTGGAATTCATTATTTGGTGTCGTTTGCTGAACATAATAAGAAAATTCATGACAGGATTATTGGAACTTATAAAAATGATGGAGTTAAACAACACAATAAGAGTTGAGAGGATGATCACATTTGACTTACAGTGGCTTCCACTTGAAATGCTACAGCATATTTTATAGGTGTATACCTTGATAATAACATTGGTTATGTTTCTCATTTTGCTGGAATATGAAATATCAATGCTGATATTTTTCCCTACGAATGCTCTAAATTGATAACCAGAAACCAAAGTTTGTATGAAACAATAGGTCAGATTGCGGGCAGGTAACATGATATAATGAAACCTAACGATAGCCAATAGGAACCCACACGAAGAGCAATAAAGCAATATGAGACCTGGTCTATTCAAATAATAATACCATTGGTGAAAATAGAATGCTGACATATATTGCAAAAGAAACCCTGTACCATGGTTATAAACTTAGAGCAACAACATTTCTTAATCACGACTTGCAATGTACCATGGGAGGTGTAATCATGAGTTTCAAATTGTTTCGTGTACCTGAAGATACATGTAAGAGTGAAGATGACCAAATACAAAACAACTGAAGTAAATATAAAGCCTGTTTCTGGAAGTAACAGTACAACAAATTGGCTGTTTGATCATCCCACCTATTATCGAATAGAGTGAGCTTGTCACAGTTCCTGATCAGGTTAGTGTGACAAACTGATTAGTATACCACCTCTGACCTACGAATAACCCTAATGTGTAACCTTCTTTTAAAGAAAATAAAGCATAAGAACTGTTATTTTGTGTCTCATTTATAGGTATTCTCTTGAAATCATCATAAATCTAAGTTAACCCCTCCCCCCCCGGCCCCCTCCTCCCATATTTCATGAATTAAGCAAAAATAGGTCCACCTTAATTGTGACAAAACCTACAAAGATATAGGCAAGCTTCTCCTTTGCCTGAGTCTGAATGTAGGCATGGGGATCCATCGACCATGACAAATGTCATAGCATTCATTCATTGTCAAATGTCAGAATGACACTGGGCACTACAGCAGCGAGTTTGCTTAACCATTATTTCAGTTGTAAGATGTATGCTACCCAGCAGCAGCCGACTGAGTAAAAATGTGTTAAAAAATGGTGGAATTTTCCCAGTCAACATAGTTATAAATTAAAGCTTTGCAGCAAGTTTTTATTGATGAGAAAAAGCTTTTTTAGGTTATCTGCTAACCTATTAAAATTGATAAGATGTTCAGCTCTTAAAGGGCTCTCATTTGTAGAGAACTGAAAGAGACGAGCTTAACTTCAGTAGCCAAATCATACTTTACAGATAGGGGTATAAGAAACAGGCAAGCGGTAGGGGGGAGGAAGGAAGGAAGGAGCAAATTTAAGATAAAGAGGAGCAGATTCATTGAAATGCCAGCTGAGGAAGTTCCAAGTACAATTGAACAATGTACCAAATGCAATCAATTTTGCTACAACAATCATCCACGCCACAAACAGACTAAAATATGTCTGCCTTCTTTAACTACCGACCAAAGTTTTGCACAAATTAAAACATTGTAAAAAAATTATTCTTACACTTGAATCATTTCAACTTTTCAATTTTTCCATTCCATCTTACATTTCTTGTGAGGAATAATTACAATAAATCATTTTGAGGATTTAAAATAAATAACAATTACAGCCGCAAAGCAGTTTAATTTAAATAATATCTTCAATTACAAAATAAATTTTGAGTATTAGTTAATTAATTTATTTTGTTCTCTTCAGGACTGGTATATTTTTTTAGAAAACCATGTCATAGTTGCTATAACTAAATATGACTTGGCAGTTGTGAGCTTCAATTCTTTAATCAAGAAAGGTGATGGTTCCATCATAAAGGTTTAATTATTAAATGAGGAGAACAATAAAAATTTCAATGTAGCTATCCGACCATTTTAGCCTAGGGCACTGTCATATAGGTCCTGATGTGTGTGATCTGTACTGTTAACAAAATCAATGGATGCACCAGCATGCAGATAACGCTAGCTGAATTTGTATGCAAACAACGGGCTGGATGATTGACTCAAAAATTCAACTTTTGCAGTGAAAAGCATGTTTAAGAAATCACAAAACTTTTAGATGCTTTAAAACAATCTCCTCAATAATTAGGAACAAACGTATTGTGATTAACTCATGGTACTGAAGGTGATTCCTTGTCGACTAACGTTTGAAATTCTAAATACTAAATATAGTCAAATATGACACTGAAACTCCTAGCAACTGAGCGACAGCTTGTCAAGTTTCTTGGAATTAGACAGGACCTATATCACAGCACACCTCTGATGATTTTGTTGGTGACTTTAGAGCCCCATTGAGAAACAAATCTACATAATTAAGTACTCTGCTCTGGTTCAAGGGACACAACACAGTGGAAGGTAAAGGAAAGAGACAGTGTGATAGGGAAGCAGGGACATGGGAGATTTATGCAGGTGTGATAGAATCTTAGCAATTACTACACAGATGGGGGCAGTTTGTATAGGAAGATTATATACCAAATTAACGTTCATGTCTTTAAAAATTGTTATTTCATGAGAGTTGAAAAAAATTGAGGGGATGGTAAGGAGTGATACACTGGTAGATGCATCATCAAAGGCTGAAGGCTAAACTATGCCTTTCTTCCCTCGCCTAAATTATGCTAATGTTTTATTTTTAACAATTTAAACGCTTGCTCTCTGCAATTCTCCCTCCTTCATGGCTATTGAAACCATGCAAAAGCTGTAAATGTTTTCTTCCATAGCTTAAAATTCCAGTTTCACAGGGCTTTTGTATATCTCCATTCTCTCGTGACATCGAACGTTCTTCTCCGTGGCATGTCAATAACGGTGAGACTTCTGCCTGGATGTCCTCGTATCTTGTATTACTTAACATCTGACGATGCCCGTAGTTTCGTCGACAGCCAACCAGCCATTTTATGCTGTTCGTTCAGTGTTGCCAGCCATTCTCTGCACTCTTCTGACAAGTCTAGCAGTCACAAGCTGTGCGACATAACTACTTCACCTCTCCACGATTTTAAAAGTCTCTACTCTGCTGTTTGCATTTCACGACAAAAAAAAAGTTTTGCAGAAATGTTCTCAAGTTTATAAACTATTTCCTACAAAACCAGAGTTGAAACCCGGCGTCTTGGGCTCTCGCCATCTCTCTCTCTTCGTGAGCTGAGAATGAACGATGCCATATTTCACTCTTCTTTATTTCATGGTTTTCTAAGTTCTAAGTCCATTTCGGATCAGTTCTGTTTCAAACGTTTCCGTGGTGGACCCATGAAAGGTGGGCTCTGTGATGTCACCAATGCACGGAATGCATCTGCTACAAGGTTAGCATGGCTACAGACCATATTCTTCCACCCAGTTGTGTCCATGACCTCGGGGGCATGACTGTAAGACAAAGGGAAAAGAGGATTTTACAATACCGGCTGTAACAATTTAAGCATCTCACGTAGGGAAAAGAAAACATTGAAATTCTCACGTTCATCATATATGATGCTGCAGCAAGTACACA
>KN890858.1:14224-26338 GCA_000934455.1 Apostichopus parvimensis
AAATAGGTGTCATCGCCAACAAAATGTGACAAATGTCAATAGGTAGATGAGAGCGCAATAAAAAAGTCAATAATCGCGAATAAGTAAAAAGTGGTAAATAGCTGAAAAGGGCGCCAGCAGTCCATTTGAGTCCGTCAGGGGGGGCATCCGCCCCCCCTGACTGTATGGACACCCCGCCACCGATGACTAATGATGGCATAGGTTGAAATGTCAGAGGTCAAACATCAAATAATCAGAAAGCAGCATTTTCGTTATTACATGTATCTACCAAAATGAAAGTATTGCCGAAAACCTTTGCATATCAACAGTGCATTAATTAATGTAAAATGTCAAAGGTCACATGATGGAGGTGAAAGATCAAACGTTACCAAAATTTGTGCAAAAGAACATTCCAAAAACTACTTTTGAACCATAAGGCCGATGGATTTCAACCTTGCTGGATATGATCAAAGGTCACTTCATTATAAGAGCTTCATTTACTTCAAACATTGGTGGGTGAGTGAGAGTGATAATATTATATTTATCAATCATCATATACCAAAAGTTTGGGATGACTTCTGCCATTCCATGGATTGTCTACTTGTTTAAGTTCTCTCATGTTTAAACATGTGTGATTCAATGGCACACTAAACAACCCAGAGAACCGATGAAACTATATAAGGTCACACAATATGAATATCAAATACACAAAAATATCCCCCAAATCAGGGACTTACTGAAATGAGTCAAAGGTCAAAATGAGAAAGAGTTGGAAATTGGAGAGATGGAGGTGTGCTCTCTATCGAGTGCTAGTTGACTGTAATAATTTGTTAAAAATCATCTGCATTTTCTAGTCACTTTGAAACCTCCTTTTCATTTCCCATCCTTATTATATTCAGAATGTATGGAAGCATGACTATGGACTGCATTGCCAAAGGAGGGTTTGGCCTCCAAGTCGACTCGCAGGAAGATCCTAACAGTCCTATTGTCAAACATGCAAAGGCAATAATTAACGTGAACTTGTTGAATCCTCGCGTGATAATTGCATGTGAGCATCATTACGTTTATATTCACTTCTATGGTTCAAATTATTTTCATATGCACGCCTGATTTTGTATATCACATTAAGTACATGTATACTCTGTAGAACGGTCTCCTAAACAGACTCTCAGGCAAGATATTCTACTCAATAGGAAAATCAGCTGGAGAGGTTTGGACACAATTTTGTTTCACATTGTATTTTGTACCGTTAATCGGACCAGGGGGTGGGGGAGGGGGAAGGGAGAGGCTGGGAAAAAATTAGAAGGAAAGAGGAAAGAAGTTGCTTTGCTAGAATGGAATATTAAGCTTGAAAACGGAATACTAACATCTGGAACAGAACGCTAACCTGTAGAACAGAATACTATCTGTAAGAAAGGAATACTAACCATTAGAACAGAATACTAACCTGTAGAATTGAATATTAAGCTTGAAAACGGAATACTAACATGTGGAACAGAACGCTAACCTGTAGAACAGAATACTAACCTGTAGGATGGAATACTAACCTGTAGAACAGAATACTAATTGTTAGAAAGGAATACTAACCTGTAGAACGGAATACGAACATGTAGAATGGAGTACTAACCTGTAGAATGGAATACTCACCTGTAGAATTTAATTCTAACATGTAGAATGGAATACTTAGCTGTAGAACTGAGTACTAACCTGTAGAATAGAATACTAACATGTAGAATGGAGTACTACCCTGTAGTTCTGGATTACTAACCTGTATAATGGAATACTAACCTGTAGATTGGAGTACTAACCTGTAGATTGGAGTACTAACCTTTAGATTGGAGTACTAACCTTTAGATTGGAGTACTAACCTGTAGAATGGAATACAAATGTCCAAACTGGCTAGAATTGGCTGGTAGCAATACCTATAATGGCCACTTTCATGCTGATGGCTTATGACAAATGATTTTGTGATTGAGAGTCATCATCTGTTTGCATTAATATACAGTATGTTTCTACATATACTTGTAATGTTTCTTTACAAAAATGGTACCCAGAAAGCTCACAATGGTATTTCAGGTAAAATGTTGTAAAATGTTGACGTCTTATTGGGATCATCTTCCGACCAGAAATTTGCTTTTGCTGTTGTTACTTGCCAAAGGGCGCAGGGAATTTGAGAGTACATGTGTGTATTTTTGAACCACTAAGCCTGTGGGTGCAAAATCTCCACAAAGGCAGTTTGTTGGAGGTTCCAAGCTAACTTTAGGTTGCAAAACATTGAATGGTGAAAAGTTGACATGTTAATATGTTACCATTCCACTCTATTAAAACCACCCTTCCCAAAACTGATGTTCCAAGAGTAACAGTGCCTCTTTTTCACTTTTCACTTCCAGTATTCTTACCCCAAGTGGCTCCCATTTTTAACTTCTTTAAAATTGGACTTACCCAAACTAAAGCTAAGAAGTTCTTCATGGATGTTACTCGACAAGCAATGCACATGAGGCATGACAAAGCCAGCAAGGTGAGAAGGAACATAAACATTAGATCTTCTCATGATTTACAAAATCGTTCTTGTCTTCGGGCGCTTACTGTAGTGTGTGGTTCGGCATTAAACAAGACCGATGAATAAAGTTAAAACAAGTCAGGCAAATTTAATTCCTCTCTAGCAGTAATGTTTGGCCTTTGTTAATGCCTTTATAATTGCCTTTAGCAAAATAAGTGCAATTATGATGCAATTAAAGAATGACTGTAAGCAGAATATTAGCCTTCATATGACAAGAAAAAAGAAAGTGTTGATCGCTACTTTTGTTTGTATATCTAGCTATTTCAATTTTCAAGATAGTTTTTGTCAAGATATTTACTTTTAATGTATCTGGATTACTTCTTTAAAAGTATGTTGATGATGTTGTAGGCTCCTTGGTGCAGGCTTAAATGTTGATGTTAATCCATTCGTTGATTCCTTGCTGGAGGTACAAGGAATCTATGGGATGGTAATGCGCGTGTGTGTGTGTGCATGTATGTGACCCTTGCTTGCAAACACGGAGCTCTCATGGATGGTATTGAACACTACTTGTCCTTGATAAATTTGTAATACATGGTAAACATGTCATTTGAGCCCATAGGTCATATGTTCTCCCATTGAGTTTTGTATTGAACCAGAGGAATTAACATAATATTCTGTGTATTAGACTATATTGTCCAGTCACTTTAATTGATGAACCTCAGAAGTTTAAAGCCCGGTCATTTCACACAATTTAAAAGTGCAATAGTAATACAACATGGACTATAGCAGTGTCTTTTTTTAAACAGTTTACATCATATCGAATTTAATTTTATACCTAAAAGTCATCCTTTACGACTTTGAACTGACAAATTTTACTCATTGTCAAAAGTTCTCTGATTTCTACGCATCTAGCTTTTGCAGTGTATTTAGAACATGCACATCTATCATTTTACATGTTTTGTGAAAAAATTGTTTTGTGAAAAAATTGAAGAAACTCAGCCCAATTTTTTTCTGTCTAGGGTTAATCTCTTGATGTTAACTTTACATATATTATATCTATAAATATGATATATTTCTTTGTAATAATTTTATTTTAGAGAATAGATCTGTTACAGTTGATGGTAGATGCCCAGGAGACTGATGACAGCCCAGCTGAAAGTGAAGATATGCCTGAGATTGCTGAAGGAGAGGAGAAGGGCCTTCATCGGAAGACTGAACTCACTGAAGCAGAAATCATGGCTCAGGTAAAGCTGCATTTATTCTGAGTGATGGTGTTAAGGTGATTTCATCCTCATCAGGAGTGGGTCCAGGATTTTACAAGTGGGCAGGGGGAGGGGGGTGGATGTGTCTCTTTTGAATGAGGTTAAAACGGTGAGATGCAGAACCCACACACACACCTGCTCTCCCCCCCCACTCCTCCCCCACTCCTCCCCCACTCCCCTTCCCACCCTCCTTCCCACCCTCCTTCCCACTCCTTCCCTGGAAGCTTTTTTTAGTACTTGTAAGTAAGACAGGTGATATTCCGATATAGAAACTTAAAAATAACACAACTGTGATATATATTCACATCTTCATTCAGTTGAGTCAAAATTTTCTAATATGCTTTTTCTGGTTTGAGGTTGTTCCACTAGACAACAATTTTAGAAAATTTAGAAAACATAAACTCATTTATGAATTAAAATATTTTATAAATCTCATCTTTCTTTCCCTTTAGTCCCTGATCTTCTTTTTAGCTGGCTATGTAACCACCAATGTTGCCTTATCATTTGTGTCCTACAACCTTGCTACACACCCTGACCTGCAAGACAGGCTTTTCCAGGAAGTTCAAGAAATGGCACCTGATCGTGACTCTGTGAATTACGACACAGTGAACAAGATGGAGTACTTGGACAAGTTCTTGAGTGAAACCTTAAGATTATATCCCCCCGCTATTGTGTAAGTAGTATTCTGTATAAATTAAAATGGCACAGTTGTAACGAGATGCTTCACTTTAAGATCAAGTCATATCACCGGGGCCAAAAGAAAGGAGAGAGAAAATGTTTAAATAGTGTGTGCATCGGGTCAAGTGATGAACTCGAGTTGGGTCAAGTAAATTGTTTTTCTAGTGTCCATCTTGATGTACTTAGGTTTAAGTTTGTAAACGAAACATCCGTATTGAATTTTGAGAAAATACATTTGCGCTGAATTGAATATTAACATTCAATTCATCTTTCTGTATTCAGTTTAAAATTGGCATTAAATTGTCAAATCGCCATTCAAGAGTTTTTGAGTTCCATTTTTGAGTTCAATGTTGGTAACTAACCTTGTAAGGAATCACAAAAGACAGACCTCACAAAAATTGATTGAAAATACTGCACCAGTACAATGGTTCATCGTATGCTTAACACTTTTCAACCTGCGTGGGAAAATTGTGAATCTGATTGACATAAAAAATGACTTATACAGTCGATAGACAGTATCAGGATTAGTGAAACAGGAGCACATCATGTTGGGTAATTGTTGTTTGCTTAGTTGTATTACGTTAAAAGTCAATGTTATCATGCTCAAGAGGAAATGCATCACTGAGCTTCTAGCCCTTCAATTTTATTCATCCTTTTGAATTTCTATTTCTGTCAGAGCAGTGAATTTTGTGATCATTTTCCCTCGTATGTGAACTCTCTCTATCTCTCATTGTTGTGCAACCCTCACTTTGTTTTCTCTGAATTTTTCATAATAAGATTAAATTTATGAAGACGTATTTCACCACTCCTACTAGCCTTATAGACAATCTTCACTTTTTTCTGCTATTTGACATACATACAAATGAAAGTGTTATACTTTTCATCTTCGTACAAATCATTTGTATACAGCATAATAGATAATTGCACTATCCAAAAGGCGTTTGTCATCTTCCAGAAAGTCCGAGTATTATTATCAGCTCTAGTGTCTTGCGAATTTACTGATGGGCAGAGGTTTAAATTTGCATATACTGTGTGCTGTGAGAACATCCAGGATTCTTTTAAACTCTTTTATCTTGTTATAGCTTCAAGGCCAGACCTTGATTAAACCACCCATGAATTTCAATTATTCAAACGCTGAAGAGGCGGAAAATATTTTTCCTTTCTATATGAGTGAATCTAATAGTTACAGTAATAGACTTGAATTAGTTTAATCATTCCTTCCTATTGGTCAGTAGTGTCCATCATGTGACTTACTATAATACTAATTCATTCTTCAGCTTAGAGGTTGGATTAAGATCATATACAATCCATGGTTTGCATTCCCTGAAATGTTTCTTAAACTTTCTTTGTTTTGACAGGGCTGATCGTGTCTGTCAGGAGGCTGTTACGGTTGGTGATTTCCATTTTGAGAAAGGAATGGACATCTTCTACAACATCATTGGCATACACTATGACCCTGACTATTGGGAGGACCCAGAGAAGTTTGATCCTGAGAGGTAGGATGTTTCAGTACAGGAAACATACTGAACTAAACAAACAAGCATTATAATCCCTCGACTTAGTCTCAGATTGGTAAGGCCATGCGCTTTATAGCTAAGAAAACCAGCTATGTAAGCACTCATGTCAAACCTGCACATTGATAGCTGCTCCTTAGCCCTGTTGGACTCGCATGACTTAAGTAATACAGTTGTCATGTGATTGTCAGTGGGGTACAGATATTGTATATAAAGGGTCCAGATCAAAATATAGGCATGATGTAGGGGTTAAAATGTCTGCCACACAACCATTTGGTTCCAGGTTGACAACCTCACAAGGAACCAGATTCTTCAAAGTTGCTGCTTTGCAGTACTGTTGAGTAACAATGTCTTCTGTGGATGTGGTATTTCTGGTTTGCAAATTAGGGTGTGGACCTGTTCTTTCAATGGTTATAAAATCAAATTCATTCACCATAGCTGCTCATAGGTGATGATGGATGGAGCCTTCTTCCTTTACCTCAGTATCTGAGAAAGTGGTCATATGCTGGGATACACTCTGGTGCCTCAGTTGAGGACGTTCAGCGGTGGTCCCTGGAGCAGGTCATTATTCTCTGAACACTCATCAAAAGATGGCTTGATATAAAGCCATCGTTCATCCACAATCATCATTTCCAGTTCTACCTGGTTACCCCTGGCTTGGTTTCTACCCAGAAAAAGCGGTGATTTTCCTGAGAAACATGTGATGTACGAAGTAACCAAAGCTGTCTTCCTTATCTTAGCTAATGAAGCAGCTGCAGCAGGAATAAACTTTCACAAAAGAGCTCGAGGAGTAAGAAAAGGAAGACAGATTTGTCTACTTTGTAATTCACATGATACCCAGAATTTTTTTTTTCCAGGTATAAACCAAGCGATGGCTAACCAGGTTGAACTTGTAATGAACTTGCAATGGCATGAATAGGGTTTGAAATGAGCTTCTGGTGTCTTTCTTACCCTTGGAAAATAGTAAACTGAACTCTATAATCTGAACTGATCAAACTATGACACAGACCTGGTTTTGCCGTCACTCATCAACTAACCAGAGAACTGGCAATTACTGAATCAGCTTAAATTCTGAACAAAAATTGTTGCTTCAAGGACTTTGTTACAGTAGAATCAATAATTTAAAAGCCCGAACAAACCGTGAATCATATAAAAAATCCATTTCTTGAAAATTGGAAATGACATTTGACAGTTAAGAGATTGAGCTGTTGCATTGTGTCCAGGTTTTGGCAAGAACTTGAATTCAATATAA
The DNA here is from genome assembly GCA_000934455.1 of Apostichopus parvimensis. NCBI lineage: Eukaryota > Metazoa > Echinodermata > Holothuroidea > Aspidochirotida > Stichopodidae > Apostichopus > Apostichopus parvimensis. Next base: position 21,410 of record KN890858.1, read on the forward strand.
AATTGGTAAAGCATCTCTCAATGCTCTTCCCACATGTAAAAAAAAAATTCTTAGCATAATTACTCATTTGCTTAACTAGTTATGATGCATTTGAATATTGGAATGAAAATGTTTAGATTTTGAAATTTTGTGAACATGTGTATCTGGCTGATGAAAGTTTGACAAGATATTGAAGACAATGTATCATTGCATTAACACAAGAAGGAACCTGTTTAGTCTAGCAATGATTTTTATCATGTGAAATCTATTAGGTATTGTAAAATTGCTGACCAAATGGAGAATTCATAACCGCCTTTCTTCATGCACCAGTATTAAGTGTTACACAAATCAATGGTCTGTAATTTTGGCTTCACCAGCATTTGCAGCCTTCATAATCATGTAGTGCTTGAAATAAATAAAAGGGTGAACAGCTCCATTATTTTACCCGTCCTGATTTTGTGTTTTTAATGATCCTTTCTTTTGTTTCAATAGATTCACCAAGGAGGCCACTGAGAAGAGACACCCCTTTGCATATCTGCCATTTGGTACAGGACCCAGAAACTGCATTGGGATGCGATTTGCTCTGTTGGTTCTGAAGATGGCGATTGTCAGAATGGTTCAAAATTTTCGATTTGAGCCTTGTGAAAAGACAGAGGTATTAATGCAAATGTTTATCATCTTTTGAGTGGAATTTTATTATCGAAACTAGCATGGTTAAAGATTCCCTTGTATCGACGTTGATAGAAGTGTATACCCCAGGTTGTATGGAATGATTATATTTCACAATGTTAGGGAAGCCTATTGCCTGATGAATGAACACTGTATGTAACAATTACATATCACAAGAGTGACAGCAAACTGTGGCTCTGAAGACCAAGGTTAGGTTGAAATATGAACAATCAGCTATACCTAATACCCGTTAGCCTTCTGAGTTCATATTTGATATGTAACTGGCGCGTAGCGAGGAATTTGCCAAGGGATGGGCGAACCTGTAGGCAAACTATCAGAGCCGTAGATACGGCATTGGAAACTATCTAAGCGTAGCGCCACCATGAGTTGGCGCGAAGCATACAAGAAAATTTTGGCTGAAAATGCCTCCCAGTTCGCTGGTAACGGCACTTCCCAGGCCTTGTAAGTTGCATCTAAGCATTTTCTATTTTGAAATTACTAGCGATATCATAAAAACATACAAAAAAAATATGCCCAAGGGGGGGCGGTCGCCCCCTTTGCCCCCCCCCCTTGGCTACGCGCCTGTTCCCTGCAGCAACGTTAGAAATGGAAGTTATTGCATGATGTATACATCCACATAGTCTGAGGTATAAACAGTGTTATATACAAACATGTCACAAGTAGCTGCAGAGGTTTGTAGATGCTCCTCAACATTTATGGACAGCAGCTTTTGGACAGGATAGGCTCACGCCTTCCTATCAGTTTAATCAGGAAATCTGGTTCGACTTTTTGAATTTATGCTCTTTAATTATATACTCTCATGGCTTTGAATGTTAAAACAAATTATGACAGGAACATATTTAAATGATTTACTAGTTAATTGTTTTCTTAACTTGTCCTGCAGATTCCAATTAAGTTTGGGAAGAGATCGGTGAGCCCAGATAAAGGGATTACACTTCGTGTCGTCGCCAGAGAATAGAAACTCTGTGTGCTTGTTCACAGACTTGGGAATGCCTCTGTATTTCAAATTTATTTGATTTTCACTTGTGCGTTTAAGTAGTCAATTTTATATCATGTTTCTCTCTTTACTCTGCATGGGAGCTACCTCCATTGCAAGAATGTACTCATTTTCTTCATGCGTATTTCAACTTACACGAGAAGTGCCTCGTAATATCTTTGAATAAACATTAAACATCTGAAACAACTCCAATGTCAGATAGTAAATTTTCTATTTGATAAAGAAAGTTAAATCATGCTAACTTTAATCTCATTTCTTATTATTTTGCTTAAATGTAGCAGGTTTACTCTATCATGATCAAGCACGAGAATTTTTATTTAAGAAAGGGCTATATCTGCTTTCCAGTAACCAGAGTTTCAATGCTCTTATTTTAATTATGAAAATTTTACCGATTAATAACAATAGACTAATGACTAAACAATGTAAGAGGTAATTGCACATAATCTGTAACCAGTAGGCCCTATTTTAGTGTTATAATTTTTCTTTGAAAGTCAAGTAAGTAATTTTTTTTCTTGGTTATGTTTTACATTTATGCACACATATATTTCGATTTTAAATTTATGAAAATTTTACCCATTAATAACAATAGACTAACGACTAAACTGTGTAACAGGTAATTGCACCTAATCTGTAACCAGTAGGCCCTAGTTTAGTTTTTATAATGTTTCATTGACAGTAAAGTAACTAATTTTTTCTTTTGGTTATGTTTTACATTTATGCACACATATATATCAAAGTAAATGACATATATTACATAAGAACTGGCATTATTTTTTCCATCACAATTAGCAAACTATTAATTACAGTTATTGCTTAAGTAGAATCGACTCTGTAGTAACAGATGTTTTTATCTAAATTAAATGAAATAAGAAACAACATTTCGCTGTGCTTTCTTTTCTTCCAAGTGTAACACACATTGATTTGAAACTGTGAAGGTGGATAGTCCTAACTGACTCATTTCTGACCCTAGCTTGCTCACAACAATCTCAGCTGATTATAAATTCACAGCTGTAGAATAGGAACTAATTTCTTTGTAGGCTAAAGGAATCTATGCGATGCTATTGGTATGCCCGAGTCTTGCAAACTTCTCCCCCCCCCCCCAAAAAAAACGAAAAGATGGTGGTCCTCAAACTTTGTGGGTATGTGTCTGGTCATCATTAGTAGACATTTATTACCAGATTTTGGCATGAGATCTGCAACTAGCTGTTGTCCCATTAACTCATCCATGTCTGGCCCTATATTGTTTTTGAGGGTCTCTTTAACAGTCCAACGGTGAGCATGTTGATCTTTTCCAGTAACATTGCTTAAGCGTGTCTAACCAATTTGTTGTCGTGAAAGTTGTCCTCAGATCTGCATAGATTAGGAATATTGCCAGGAACTTTGTATACATTCGCTGGTTATTAGTTGGTTCATGTAAGCCTAATTTTTTTGGACCATCTGGGCCAAAAACCAATTCTGGGGCCAGGTGAGCCCAATTTTTTTATTTCCACCTCAAATACATTTTGGGACACATTCTCTAGGCCCAAATTTGTGGGGCCCTATATGTTTGGGACCATTTGGGCCCACATTTTTTTTACATTGCAATAACTCTGCAACCTTAAGACGGATATGGCCAAACTTGGTATACAATTGTTGGTCAATGGCTGGAACATGTAGGCCAACAAAGTCCGGGCCCACTTTTGGGTCGGGTGGGCCCAAATTTTGTGCAACCTCAAATGCATTTTTGGACACATTGTTGGGCCCAAATTTGTGGGGCCCAATATGTTTGGGACCATTTGGGCCAACATTTTTGGGGGTTCAATTTTTGGGGGCAAATATAAGTTTGAGCCACCTTGTTTGTGCCAAATATTTTTGGGACCATATAGGTGCAAAAATAAATTAAGGGGTGGGACCCAAATTTTAAAATTGCAATAACTCCACAAGATTATATCCAACTTGGAATACAGTTGTTTGTTAATAGCTGGTTCATGTGGGCATAAATATGATATTGGGTGATGACATACAACACTTTAATATTCCACTAAGCCAGGAACCATAGTGCCCGTTGGGCTCTTGTTATTATCCTATTTTTCGTTGATTTCCACATTCTAGTGATAATTGATTGCAACAACATACAAACTCATTGTCTTCCCTAGTTTTTATATCAGACATCAGTCAGTGTCGAAAAGTGTGTGTGTAATTTTAAAACAAAATTCAGTTGGTGTCATTATTAGGCTTACTGTTCATGGTTGGATCCAACTCAATTATCTCTTAGCTATGCAATACCCATATAAAGTTCCCCTTTGTGAAGGATATATATGTAGGAAGTGTATTCTTTTGTTCAGGGAAATGCACTTTCTATGGGATATATCCTTATAATTAAGCTTAACTGTGATTAGGTGCAGATCCTGCTGTTTTTCTAAATGATACAATTGAAGGGGTTTGGCCTTGTGGTCATTGAAGCCGACTGCCCATATAGAGTGGTCTAGGAGCATGTTATCCCACGCACTGGCATAGCCAGAGGGGGAAATGTAACCCACCTCCCCCACCCCACCCCCCCCTCCACAGAAATTTCACGAGCAAAGTGGCGAGGGCCCAAAAATGGGCAAAGCAGAAAAGTAACCATTTATTTAAATACCCACTTTTACTGTTACTCAGGTCTTGCTACTGGGGCCATGGAGACAGAAATTTGTGTTTTCCCCCTTACACTACAAAGTAAGGCTGGCTTCACTCCTGATCCAAGGTCTTAATTCAACTACCGTTGAATTTTCTTTATGTGTGATGTTGAAAAGTGGGTGCATGTAGGCTTTGAACGATTGTTATAATTCAAGCTTATGGCCTAAACTTACATTTTAGTATAAGGCCTAGATGTTAGGGTATATATACAGCAGCTCAGCAAATTGTTCAGCTTTATCTTTAATTTTTATAATGATAAATACCTGTATACTTATCGCTTAGCTCTGAAGCAACTCGGAATGAAAACATGGTCATGCATGATGCACCACTCTGTCTGTATCAATACTGTTGACACCATGGGGGCGATCATGGGGGGACGGGGGGGGGACATTTCCCCCCAATATTTTAGGTGGGGGATATAGTATCTAATATCCCCCCCCCCATATTTGGTGGCATAGTTTTTTGTGGCTATAAATAAAAATAATGCGTGAGATTATTTATCCAAATCATATTTGGCGGTGGCTAACTTCATCCAGCGCATGCTGCATGAGGTAAATGACACTTTGTGGTCGTTTCTTTGACCTGTGACCGTATAGCAAGTTGTCACT
>KN890858.1:27678-46314 GCA_000934455.1 Apostichopus parvimensis
ACACATTGGTTCCAAGAATTGGTTCCAAGCTAGTGAGTCACAACAATGTAATTGACCGTGTGTGTAGGAATCTTTAGGCATATATATCAGGCAGACATCACTCTATATTGCAGACTACCATCAACACTTCACTGGTTAACAAAGCAGTTTTTTTCCATAATTTTTAAGCACGTATATTCAAATCGGTGATTAGTTTCGTCATTCCCTTTATTACTTCTAAAAATAAATGGTGCATTGTAGTCTATAACATTAGTTTGGTGTATATTAGTAAGGTGAATATTAATATATTAGTTTAGTGTATATATATTCTATTTGGGACGAGACCAACCCTGTGGGTGATAACCAACCAACTGGTAGTGTTTGCACAGTATCAGCAGAAGTAGAAACTGAATTCTCATCAGACTTGATTTACGGTAAGTGTTGTCATTTATCAGACTATATCGATGCATGCATTTTTTAAGGCGAGCCATTTATTATTCGCTAGAACGAGAATCGAGTCACTGAGACCTCATAATTACCTGTGCTTTGCCAACTGAACTATCCAGCAAAAGCTGAAGGGAGGGGTATAGGAGAGGGGTACAGGGGAGGGGTAGATGGCGCAGCTGGGTACCATACAGAAGCCATAGTATCTTGCATATAATATATAGCCTACTGTGTAACCTTCGATGTAACATGGAAAGTTTGTTTGATACAGTGGCGTAGGAAGGTACTTTTGAATGGGGGGGGGGCTGAAGACTGATGGCCGGCCTGGGGGAGGGGTCTAAGGGGAGGGAATCATTTTTCATTTCCAGGTGGTCTCAGATGCAATTTGGTGCAATATAGCACACTTCAACACCCACTCCATTTTGTAAATAATTTTACATTTTCACCTGGCCTTAGATGCAATTTGGTGCTCCAAATGAGATTTTTTTCTCATTTGAAAATGAAAAAGGGGTTTTCTGACATGCGGAGCGGGGGGGGGGGGCGGAATGATACTTCCGCCCCTCCATATTTTTCACTGGGGGGCTGGCGCCCCCCAGCCCCCCGGTTCCTACGCCCTTGGTTTGATATATTATCGAATGTAAATTATGAACAGAAAATGTAATGTAAACTGTAGAAAATAATATTTTAAAGCGCAGGAACTATTCATTATTAATCGAACCATTAAATTGTCCTTTCAAATTAATTTTGTGTTGCAAATAGGCCTCTCTGTAAACTTGAAACGGTCACATACAGATTTGTTGTTTGTTTGTTAAGTGTTTGTTTTTATCTCGGCAATTTAGATGTTTCGTTGTGTGTTATTCCTCAATTTGCGAAACAAAATGTAAATGTTACACGAAAGGTAAATTCATCACACTTAAACAACTTATACAGTTGCAATTCTTATTTTTCTTAATAGTTTAAATTCTTATAATCCTATTAAATTAATATGTGCAATTCATAGTATGGTATCCTTTTTGTGTATTTTCATGTATACTATTTGTATTATTCTTATTCCATCTTATCATTGTATTGTCTTATTGCGAGCATTTAATTGCCCATTTTTGGTGCTTAATAAAGTTTATTTGAATTTGAATTTGAATTACCTGGTACCTTAATAGTGGAGTAATTGTTCAATTTTCTGTAATTTTCAATATAGCAATGATTACGAAACAAGTGAGTATTTGCCATTCAATTTAATGACAAAATACTAAATTGTGTGACTTCAACATGAAATCAATGTCATGAATATTTGTTAGGATTGTTACTGCCTAATTACTGCAGAAAATGGCTTACATGTAGTAAAGAAACTGATGAGAAGGCCTACTAAGGGAAAATCAGTTTAACATATACACGATAACGATTGCCAATATGCATATTAATTGTCTGAGTGTGACTTGGAAATCCTTTGTTTTCAGTCCAGTCTGAACGCAAAGCAACTATATCCACGCACAAATACACATAGAGAGATATAGACAAAATATGCACATGAAGCAAAACTTTAGAATCGTCTAAAATAGTTTCCGACCGTAATTGCTATTCAAAATTCCGCGAAGCATCCGGCTTTACTGCACCGTGGCAACCTCTAATTGTGACGATGTTTTGTTCACTCTGTTGTTTACGACCTCACGAGATAGAGGTTATGGATGAATGAACAGCTTCTGAAAAGAATACCTTGTTAGGTTTGATGTAGAAAAACAGGGTCGTAAACAGTATATTTTTAGCTGAATATACATAGCTGAATATGTAGACTATAATGTTTGTATTCGAACGTAACAATTTCGTCGTAAAAATACATTTCTTTAGCACTAATCATATGCATTGCGAAAGAAAGTCACAAATTTGACAAATATAGGACAGTTTTGAAAGTTAGAAGCCGATAGACCGAGCAAACCAATGGTCAAGGCTGTGTTACGGGCTATTAAGCCTTCCAACAGTATCAAAGCAAACCAGAACGCTAACCTTAGGCCTACACATGCATTTAAACTGACATTATCTTCTAAGCCGTTCGTTACTGGCCAGGGCTCGAACCTGTAATCCTTAGATCACAAGTCCACTGCCTTAACCACTTGACCACAACGCCCCCACTTTATATACAGAAACATTAAATATTCATGACCACATTCATATCCACTCACAGACAACAGAAATATGATCGCAGGCTTCCTAAAAGCTCGAGCAATGCCGACTGTAGAAAACTTTCTTTGAACCTCTTGAATATGCATATAATAAACTAAATAAAAATAAACTAAGAAATAAAAAAAAGTTTTACGGAAATATTGCACTTCTCAAGACGTGTATAGGGACTTTCATGTGTTGAATTTTTGTCACATTGACTCAAATAATACCATCAATGTTTCATTGAATTTGGTTTTGCTACCGGTAAATTACCTCCACAACCGACTCATGAGTATATTTACTAACTTTAACATCTTCTATATTTATTATGTAGATAGAAGTTTTTTGTTCTCAAACGCAAGAAGCAATAATGAGCGAGTCAACAACGAACGAAGGTAGGGTGCAGAGTCACATGCATGGCTATCCTTGTTTGATTGCTAGTTTTAGATCATCATTATCAAGTGACCATTTTTTTTTCTTTCTTATGTAAGTTTACCTAAATCAACTGAATTGCTAATGTTTGTGTCCACTGTAAAGGATAAACAAATCCTTCTTTCTAAATCCTTCTTTCTAAATCCTTCACTTTTAGAATTACTCATGTTTTATGTTTATATTTTTGTTTCGAAGACCAACGTTATCTATAGACAGTTTACCTCCAAGTCACGTTTAGGTCTAAACAGTAGAAAACGATCTACTTCTTCCTCGACTGAATGTAAAAAGAAATCCCTCAATTGAACGTTTTGTCTCCGATGAAGGATGACGGCCATTAACACCCCACCCCCATCCCGTTTTTCCATGTCACACCTTATTCCTACAGAATGACCAAGTGCCAGATATAACGTACTTCCATTCCCAAGTTCTTATCTAACAAGTTTTTTCACAAGTTTGTTTTTTGAGGTTTTGCAAACAACAACGAAACCTGCAACTTCTTCCTTCAATAAAGATTGTATCTGTTCAAGAAAATTCCATATTCCACTATTATGGGAGAGGTGTTTTTAACTTTTGTGTTGGTTGTTTTGTTTATATGTACAATCTCACACGGTCGTTGTACTGAACATATACTCAGTGCTATACCGTATAGTATTGAATGGGTTACGCGCTGTTGTTGCGCGTCGTGGACGTATAGTCATGGCAAATAGAGCAACTTTAAAACTGATTTCTGTTTCTATCTTCTTCTTCTTCTTCATATTTTTTTTCTATTTTTTCTATTTGACATAATTTCATGTTCGTGTCCTTAATGCTATCATATATATGATAATAAACCATGATTTAAATGCAAACTTACACAGAGACAAATGATACGTTTTACTTTGGTATCATTTACACTAGCTATCACCATTTACATTATATGTCATAATACGACGTACATAACCAACCATGATTTAAATACAATGACAAATCTACCTAACACATGCCAAAATATTATCCAATGTTGAACTCGTTGCCAACCTATTATCATATGCTATAGTCCAAATTATAGCCCCCCCCCCCGCCCCCAAGGGACTTGAACCCCATTCTCTATTTCTAAGTGGGGGGGGGGGAAGGGAATTTGAGAGAAGGACCATATTCCATTGTTTACATTTTTTCCATGCAGACGTGATAACAGACCAACCCACATCATCGGATGTCCCAACCGTTGAATCGACAGAAAATGGCGTTGTCGACGAGCCCATTGAAGAGGAGAAAGAAGCCTTCATATCGTTTTGCTGTATATGCATAGAAGTCGTTGAGTGCTTCTGCGATTTATTTTGTGGCGGGTGAATCCGTTCCTGGCAGTGGCGGATTGAGGCATAAGAGCTAAACAAGTTACAGCTTAGGGCCTCACAATCTGTAAGGGGCCTCAAAAATATTCAATTTCAGTTTTTTTTTTTTAGGCTCATAGAATGAGGCCGATTGCCTAATTGCTTTTAAATAATTAAAAGACCTATATGTTTTCAAGTTTTGTGAGACCTTTTGGTTTTATTGTTTAATAAGTTTAGTTTTTGTAAGTTTTAGTAAGTTTTTAATCCTACCATTAAAAACAGGAAACTATTGCCATCAACCCCAGAAAATATATACTTTCTTCAATTAACTAATTAATGGTTCCATAACCTCTCCCCTTTCCTCCCCGTTGGCCCCATTGAAAGACATGAAGTCGTTGTTCATTACCCTATTCCATCATTATTACACCAACAATTATGAACATATATATAGGTATATACTTGAAAGTGTTGCACTGAATTAACAAAGCATGACACTGAATTTGTGGGACACAAAATTCTCTTTAGTGGATGAAAAGGACTAAATACCTCGTTATGTACCAGAGGAACAGTTAACCATTAGACAATCAAATGCAGTTTGAAAGCACATATCCCTATTAACGAGGAATAATGATGCAAGATTTATTGAAATGGGAGGAAATTGACTAAGTTCCCAAAGTATAATGCAGCTGAAAAATACTATAGAACCTTATCATTGCTAAATTTTGTTAATGAGATACATTAATTTCAAATATAAAAAAAAATCCCTGTGTAGTTCAAGTAACTGGTCATTTTTATGATTTAAAAGTTACCGTTTGGCTCATAATCATCCAATCACTGGAATTTGTAGACTACAGTACAGCATTTTTTTGTGCCCCCCCCCCTCCACCCTTTCCACCACCAGAATCGAAACCTCTTCCATGCCAATGGGAATATTGGGGTGGATCAAAGAGGTCGCATTTTTCAATGAAAATAATCCAAGTTTTGACTTCGCAAGTCCGAGATCCACTATATTTAGCTTTTTACACAGCAGGACTCTTCATAAGAATTTAAATCCCACAGCATTGGTAAAACGTTTTCACTTTTAATTAGTCTGCATGATGATTATGTATATTTGTACTGTACAATGATGATATGATCCGAAATGCAAGACTCCTAAATAGCGAAAGAACGAATATTTGTAGCTCTTATTCTGGGCATCGATTACATCGATTACATCAATGAGAGACAAGATAAAAAAATTTGATAAGAAAACTCCAATTACCCATTTTTGTCACATAGCCATCTTGCTACCCAACCCTCCTCACCTTCCTGCTCCCCCCCCCCCCAATAAACAAATTATAGTCCACTACCATATTAAAAAAGGGCCAGTATTCAAGATGAAATTTTCTGTTTAATATTATTGTAACTTCTTCCTCCGAATTAAACAAAACTATACCTTCCTTGAGGTAGTTTAGGAGACGGTGTATGCATATGCAACATGTATATAGTGATACTGTGGGAAACGAACGTGGGAACGAATGTGTTCAATGGCTTTGCATGGGCATTTTTGCCTCTGAATTTGCTTATGGATTGGGGTCCATTACTTGGCATATGCTTGGGTTGTGTATGTAGGAAGATTTGTTATTTGAACTTAAGCTGGTTTGTTATGTTCATTGTTTTGTATTTACATTGATATTATAATTATTACTTTTCCGTTGTTCAGTATACCTTTATGCTGACTTGTGGATTATTATTTTAGCCATTGTCGTGATTCTACAGTTTCACTAATTATATATTCTGAGTTCATTAGTTTGTATGGCTACAGAGTTCATTATGGGACTTAGCCTTCATATAGTGTTGCTTTGGGGTAAGTATACCATGTTGTACATGATATTTCATTTATGTTATATAGATTTACCATACTATTTAATTGTCAGTACCATGTACTATAGGTAGTTTGTACCGACGGTTTAAGGTGCAAATGGTTAAGATTCTACGGGCAGAGTAGCAAGGTTACTTGGTTGACGGTCCGGTGAGACCATATGTATAGGCTGTGGCAAGCAGCCTGAGTATCACTTTAAGTTTAATCTCATTTTGTTTATAGAGGAGTAAGTTATTCCTTTAAGTCAGCACACATGTGTTCTTTCTTATTCTTACATCGAGTCTTTCATGTTTCACTATTAGTTCAATACATTGCTTTATATAAGTGTAAGGAATATATACATTATGTTGGAACTCTTTTACTTCATTCGTTTATGTGCTTTTATCCTTTCCTTCATTGTAATTTGCAGCATTGTGGGGTATATATAGCATATTACTATTTTTTCGTTGTGGTGGTGACGGATACACTGTTGTGTTGTCTACCTTTCAATGCGGTAAAGTTCATTGTGTATCTTGGGAATATGAGGCATTCGTTTGGGTTTGTAAGTTGTTCTTAGGGCAAGTGTGCCTATTGTTAGCTTAGAACAGGTTTCAATTGGGTTTTAGCGGGCCGGTTACTAGTGTGTTTTTTATTATGACTTCTCTTTTGTTTGTGTTCAGTTTTTACAGAGGTTGTATTTCTTCTCTGTAATGAGAAGGGTAACCATTGTTAATGAGAATTGAGACATAGCATAAAGAGGATTAAACCTAGCTGACTCGTCTTTCTCGTCATTTTGCTTGATGAACGTTCTTGTGAGGGTCACTCCTTCCGAAACCTGATCATCCCCTTATAGGCTATATTAGATATCGAAATGTTAAAAGTTTAATGTTTCAAATTGTATGGCCAGCGATTAAAGCGATTTAAGGAAACCAATCACCTGATACCTGATGATAGAAGCTACAAGTCAAATCTGAACAAAGCCTGAAGGTTGGAAAACCTATGCTGTAGCTCTGGGGAGATTAGTTTTCATGAGATGCTGTTTAATACATGATTGGTTGAATAAAAAAACCACACCTGATGAGTTTTATATTTTGAAAAAGAAGCTCCAAAAAATGAAGCACAAGGAGTGACGGTGATAAGTTTCCATGTAAGCTCCGCCAACATGGCGTGCATTCAAAAGTAGCCAGTGGAGGAGCGTCCATACAGTCAGGGGGCGGATGCCCCCCCCCCCCTCCTGACGGACTCAAATGGACTGCTGGCGCCCTTTTCAGTTTTTTACCACTTTTTACTTATTCGCGATTATTGACTTTTTTATTGCGCTCTCATCTACCTATTGACATTTGTCACATTTTCTAGCTGTAATTTCCTGACAAAATGCTCTAACGGCTATTTATCCTTCGTTTATCTGCAAATTAGAAAGGCCCAGAAAGGGTAATTTCCGGCGATCTAGGGAGTTTCTTGACTCAAAAATTTCTGTACGCTCCGCGCCAACCTGTGGTGGCGCTCCGCTTAGATAGTGTCGAAAGCGCCCCTACAGACCATTCTCGCCCCCCCGACCAATACCCCTATAGCTCCGCCACTAAAAGTAGCATGATAGTTACACATGCTTGGTGCTTACTGAATTCCATGTACTTGTCTTTAATTTCCTTACAAAAAAATCAGTAAAGTATAGGCAAAAGTATAGAAGAAAATACGATATTTAATTGCCACTTCCTTTTTTTATTTTGCTTCTTATTTGAAAACAAAATAAAACAAACAAAATTTATGAAACCGTTGGTAGAATCAAAGTTGGTAGTGCAAAGTATGTCAAAGACTTTATGTCTCAGATGATCCTTACAATGTATATAAAGCAAAGTGAGTGCTAAAGCAATTGGTAAACTCATGATAACACAAGTAGGCTAGTCATATTCGTAGGAGGCGAGGGGGGGGGGGGGTGCGCTGGGGGATGCATCCCCCAACCAAATATTTTTGTGAAAATTCGGGCAATATGCTGAGAATTTTTCGGGCACCTACTGAAAGAAAAATAAATTGGAATGTGTTTTTCAACTTATATTATTATTATCATTGGTATGATAACCAATATGAAAGGTAATAACACGGCAAATGATTGTATGTAAATGTCATGCGATGTAGTAACCGATGCATGCCTATATGATATGCACATTAACATGTTGAACGCGCGGAGTGCGCGAAAAATGTTGGTTATATTTTTCGGCCAAGTCGTGATCCTGGTGTGTGGTATAACTGATCTCTTCCCAAGCTTAATTGGAATCTGCATTGGAAAATAAAAAGTACAACGAAAGTAAAAAAACTTGGCAAAAGTTCATATCATCTTTGGTTTATATTCAAGGTCCTGAGATGATTAATTAAAAGCATATATGTTTAGAATAAAACTATCAATCGTCATGTGAAAATGCCATTTGTGCTAAACCTGATTTACGTATTGAATTTTAAGTATGTTTTGTTGTGGAAATTCAACAAAGTACAGCTATTGTACAGAATATGCACAAGACATCTTTGTGCATATTCTGTTCAATAGCTATTTTGTTGAAATTACCAAAAAGACAATAAATAAATAATTTAAAAAAATGCAATTCTGAAGCTCCTTGATCTCAATGTTTATAGAGCTCTTTACGTTATATTACATGGCTGTACATGCTTAACAGTCTTACGTTAGTGACTTTTGCACATATTAATACGTCATTACATGTAAAATGACCAAATTTTTAATATCATGACCAGTCAGAATAACAGGTTTAGGAACTTTACATTCTAAGTATATTAAACAAAGGCATGCATTTTAATCAGAGTATACGTGTTAAATATATTCTTCAGAACATAATTTTGCCTTCATTCTATGCGAAATATTTACTTATACTCATGTCTGCTAATAAGGTTCAACTGAACATTTTGAACGACCCTGACAATAGGCATCTCAGTATAGTTTAGAATCAACATAGCAAATCGCATCCCATAATGCAGTTTCTAGGTCCTGTACGTAACAAATGGCAGAAATGCAAAGGGGTGTCTCTTCTCATTGGCCTCCTTGGTGCATCTATTCAAATATAAAAGGAAAGGAACATTAAACATACAAACCAGGAAAGTAAAATGGAACTGTTCTCATATTTATTTCAAGCACTTCATGATCATGAAGGATGCCAATGCTGGTGTAGCCAAACTGCCAAAATTATAGACCATTGATAGTGTATGAAGAAAAGCAGTTATTAATTCTCCATTTGGTTAGCAAATTTACCAAACCTGGGTGGTACTAAATATAGGACTTTCACATGGTAAAAAACTACCTGCTTAAATGTGTTTCATTTTTGTTCATGAATTTTATTATCTCGTCAATACTTCCCATGGCAGTAGCTAGCTTCTAATCAAATACTGTCTAATTTCAAAACCTTCATATTTTTACTTCAAAATTCATCATGGCTAGTAGGCCTAACTAGCAACTTCATGATCGTGAAGTTGAAAATGATGTTGAAGCTGCCTTTTCCAAATTGATTGCATAAGATCATACATATTTATGAAGAAACATGAGGTCAAGAAACATAAAAATTGTTGGAAAAAGGCATTAATTAAACCACGTGATATGTAGAGAACGATGTGACGAAATTTACAATAAGACAGATTAGATGTTTCGAGTCGGGTTCCAAGGTCAATTCAGGTTAAAGGCCAAATCGTACGTCCGATCAAGTTCAAACTTGGGGAAGGTGCCTGATGACGTCATAGGTATAAGGTCAGAGTTCATAATGAACATAAAAATTGGTTTTTCTGCTTGTCAACATGTAGGAAAACTTCAATAAACCACATCATATGTAGAGAATGATGGGACAACTTCAAAACAGTTCTTATGTGGTTGTTATGGGTCAAAGTTCAATATGGACGTCAAAGGTCAATTTGGCTTAAATTGTGCGAAAAAAATGTGTCGCGAATTCCTGCTACACCGAAAGTCCGTTCAAGTTCAAACAAACTGTGTGAACAAATGTCACATTTTTACTTTTAGCAATAGGATTGCAAGACTAAAGTCATGAAGGAGATGAGATCTGCTACTCCATAGATTGGCCTCTCACTGGCGTGGGGCTGGACACAACACATCCCTGACCGGAGGGCCGCCAAAAAAAAATCGACTGCTGTGTTGCTACCTCGACATTGCGCAATATTCTGCCACAACCTTGCTGCATGAGGGGATTCGAGATTCGACTATATTGGTAAACATGGATAAGACATGGTGTTACTGTTAAACTTACCATTAATTTCAATTTCATTTCTTGCTTCACCAAGGCAGCAAGTTTGCAACAGAACACGCGTAGTTCTTTCATTTCTTCCAAATATGGCCTCTACTTTACAGCAAACGGATCGATTTTACGTGGTAGGCATGATAACATGGTTTGTGAATGTTGATAGCGTAGCGTTACTTAATACTATAGCCTAGGCTTAGGTCCTAGGCCTAGTGAGAGGAACTTAGGCCTAACATTGTGGAGGATCTGATATACATTATACTTAGCATTGTTTTCTTACGGATTTACCATGCATTGTTGTGAGTGCAAGTGGTTAGGCCTAGTACAGCTGTGAAGCATATTCTAGTTTGTGTTAACATATTGTTTACTTGTTGTTATTGTGACATCACACATGGCTCGTGTTTGGTGGTTTGCTCTGTGGTGTGGCGGGCTATGAATCACGCGCTACTAGAAGTGTGTACAGATGTTTTGTTTTGAATGATTCGGTTTGTGGGGCTGGAAGACAGCCAAACTGGTTCAAATTGGTTCAGTGCTCATTTGCATGTGCTCAACTGCATATCGGGTTGGCACTCATGAACCAATCAAGAGTTGGGTGAGGGGTTAGCTATATAAGTTTGGACCAATCAGGTTCAAGGGCATAGCGTGGGTCCGCGTCGTAATTTGTTATTTTAGAATCGGGGGTTTAAGTGCCTCCTAAAGACGTAACAGGGAGTTGAAGTTTATCTCCCGAAGCCTACAGACGTATAACAGTGGGCTCCGTAATTTATATTTATAATCAGTATTTATGCTCGTGTAATTTAATCATCCCAAGTTATAGTTATATTCAGAGTTAATAAAAAGAAACTTATAATCAAATATCCGCTTTTGAAGATTATTTATGAAGACTTTCCTGTTTACGCTTGGTTTAACGTTATTAGTGTAAGGCCTGGCTTACCGTTACCTGGAACTATCAAAATAAGCCTTACAAAGCTACTGTAGGCTAGACGGGCTAGTTCTGGGCAGAAAGACAAACAGCAAGGCTAAGAATTTCAAAATGGATGGAAGGTAGTTTAGGCTTAGGCCTTATTTAGTTTACACCTGAATTACAATAATATGGATGCACAAGTTCATACACAATTCAAGCAGTTACAAAAGAGACAACTTTGTAATAGCTACAGTGTGCCATTAATTTGATGTTTATTTTCTCTCAGGTCAACAAAAACCAAGCAGCCTCAATATCAGATGTGCAGGTTCACTCCTGTGAATCATCTCAATACTTGAAACCACTTCGACTGAAGTACAAACAGGTGGAGAATAATCATTTCATCTCGTAGCATGCCATACAACAGTTTCTTAACCCCTATAAAATACATGTATTGATAGTTTTTTAAATTTCAATAAACTTTTTTATCACTTGTTGTAGGTCTTCTCAAGCAAGTTTTATTGCCTTTCTCTGTACCCTTATAAACTTGGGATGCCAACGAGGCAAAGAACATGCTGGAATGGTACCCAAGAAACATCAGGTCTGCTTTGTCTAGACAGTCTCAGAATTTCTCATGAAGTTAATTTTAACATCAAATTGCATCTCTGACCTCTCCATATTAATTCCAATGTGCCACTGGTTATCTTACATGCTATGTAAAAGCCAGGCTGATATGTTAGAATACGAGATGCTTCAGATGATTGTCTCTGCAAGTCTGGGTGCAAGTTAACAATGTTCTTCATAGTACTGTATCTGCAGAAATATGACGCATCTTCATCGTGGATTCTGTTAGTGGGACAAATGAATGATGGAACCTGGTTCCTGGAACTGTTTTTACAAAGACAATATCAGGAGGAAAATGCTGGTCTTAATTTGCTTGATTTTGCTAAAAAATAATAGATTTATTGTACGAGATGCAGTACAAGGGTATCATTGGAATAACAGCCAACTTGCAACCTTTCACCCTTTTTGTGGTGTACTACTAATCAGAATGTGCTACTAGATTAATGAGGAGCTACACAACATTTCAATCTTATGGATGTTAGAAGGTTGTGAGTGGATTTAAAGGGGATATCCAGCCATGCCCTAAATCAACAGATGTCATATCGGTCCTTTCTAATTCCTCTAAATTTGACAAGCTGCAATCTATGGAATCACTGAGAATTCTTTTGAGGAATCTCTGACAGACACTTCTGGGCAAAATACATGCACATTCCCTAATTCACCCATAGTAGTGTGACATATATTTGAGCTACAGTAACATCGCATTTTTACCACTCATAACTAACACATTCTACCAGCACAATGTCGACCACTGTCATTTGGCAACTTTACACAGGGAAACTTACTCTGGTCGTCAACCAATCAGAAGGCTTCTTTGAGGTATTTTTGAATCACGTCCACTAAACTAAGTTTAAGCTTTGTGCCTCAAGAAATTGTATCCAAGTTTCTAAAATGGAATATACTTGTCTTATTCTTGCTGTTCTCCTCATAACTATTGAAGATGATATAACACATATAGATAGATGGTCTAGCACTCTACAAGATCTATGCAATTCTGTAAGCAGGATACAGTAGATGACATGCAATAGCACACAGAGCCCTATCTACTGATATGTTAGGATAGATATGACAGTGGCCTTGGTAGAATTGTTGAAGATCGTCATTCAAATCTACAATGGTAGGAACATGAGAAGTCATTGTTTTCATGTTGCAGAAAGTTTGGAACTTAAAAAAATTGTTTGTTCAGAAGTTCTGTTTCAGAGGGTTGTTATTTCATGGATTAATATTCAAGAGTTGGTCATGCAATCACTGTTAATGGGTTAAAAAAAGCTCCTAGAGAAATAGGATCACAACAGATATTCAAGGTTTCTGTGTTTTATTCACCATAAGAGTACGTTGTGGGGACTATTTGTCCATGCTCCTGAAAGTGTTTTTTTAAAGCCTTGTCACTGAATGGCTATTGTTTTCAAGGTAATGTTATGAATAAAGACCTATTGATATTAATCATGACTTCAGTAAATTGTATTTAGCACAGAGACCTGTTTTCTGTGAAATTTTTGTGGTAAATGTTAATCATTGAACTTGCA
The DNA here is from genome assembly GCA_000934455.1 of Apostichopus parvimensis. Taxonomy (NCBI): domain Eukaryota; kingdom Metazoa; phylum Echinodermata; class Holothuroidea; order Aspidochirotida; family Stichopodidae; genus Apostichopus; species Apostichopus parvimensis. Next base: position 41,133 of record KN890858.1, read on the forward strand.
TTGGAATCCTTTTTCCGTAATTATTGCATTGTAGTAGATCATCATTCTTTGCTACCAGAAGAGCATACTTACACTTTTCACATTTTCAGGTGTGGATTGTAGGAGGGGGTGGGAAGGGTTTATTTTGGCCGAAAATGCCTCCCAGATTGCTGGAAATGGCACTTCCCAGGCCTTGTAAGTTGCATCTAAGCATTTTCTATTTTGAAATTACTAGCGATATCATAAAAACATACAAAAAAATTGGCTCAAGGGGGGGCGGTCCCCCCCTTCGCCCCCCCCCCCTTCGCCACGCGCCTGACAGTATGTACTCTATTTTGAGAGGGCTTGGGATAATAGTGTACTTTTTTTTGATAATGAGGGTTTTTCTTTGTCACAAGAAAATTGTACTTACTAGGTATTTCTATATTCTCCTATTTGCAGAATGATGTTTCTAAAACTTGGGATTATTTGAAGGTACATGATAGGTATGTACATGTCTCTCTTGATTCTTTTTAGATTCTAGATTCTAACTTTTGTTTTGGTTTCTCAATGGTTACTGTATATTAAATGGGCTGCTCCTGACTTTTTGTTTTAATATGCCAACCAGTCCTCCTCTTTTCAACACTTTCCGATAAGTTTGTCAACCGATGAGAAACAAAATAATTTTTACAATTTTTGTAAATTAGTCATTTCTTTTTCCCCTCGTCATTTTTTTATGCAGTGTCGCTGTTTTACTTTACAACACAGACAGAGAAGTATTCATACTGGTCAGACAGTTTAGACCAGGTAAGAGAAACTGACATCTAATAACAAATATGCTTTACTGTCAGTAAAGACATCAATACATTTATTTCTGAATCAGAAGAGGCTGGAAATGGAATCTATACTGCGTTAGAAAGGAAAAGCACTTTAAGCAGTGTAATCGGGTCTGAGTGTTTGTGTCTTCAGTATTTTTCTCTCTCCTATAGGGTCCTTGATGGGGACTTGAGTGTCCCTCCTGATCCTTTTTTTCTACTTATCTAACCTAACCTAACCTAAACTAAACTAAACTAAAAGAAAATTAGGCTTGGGTTACTCCCTACAATTTTGGAGGTTTAGTGTTCATTCGTTAAACACAGAAAGTTGAAGAATACAAATTTATTGTCTGCTGAGCATTTGATATACAGTGTTCAATAGAGGTGGTCAAACTTTATATATATAAAAAAAAAAACTATATATTTTTAGAGAATATGGAAGCCCCTATCACTAAACAGATAGTACTTACATGTCTCCTCGGTGGACTTGGTTCCAGTGAGGTTCAGGACTAGACATTTTAGTAAATATACATAATCTATTGATGGTATACTGCGGTTACAGAATTTCAGCTAAGGATACTGGTCGAAATTATTTATGTTACAAATTACCTTTTTCAATATTCCTGTGGTGATTCCGGTATGAGAGAACCACAAGAACATACAATAACACTGAGCTAGCCGGTTTAAGCACACGTCTATTCAATAGGATAACTGTAAGGCAAGTGGTGAGATATATACAAGAATGAATGAATAGGCTGGGAGGTTCAGCCGTTTGGTGTGATGACAAACAATTAATATGAAACTATAGTCTACTACAATTCCATTGTTGGCATTTCGATGACCTTTTCTGTTTTTTGTGTTGTAGCTATCTTTGCAGTCAATGCTAACGCTGTCACAGAAGGACAAAATGTAGATACCGTAGAGCACCCAGGTATGTCAGGCTTGAGCTATGAACTCTGCGCTGGTATAGTGGACAAAAAATTAGGACTGAGGGAAACAGCTAAGGAAGAAATTTTGGAAGAAACCGGTTATGATGTGCCTCTAGATAAAATCAAAGAGATGATGAATGTTAGGTAAGAGGAATAAGTATTTGAGGCAACAAGGCTTAGCAATCGGGAGGTTCGGGGTTCGATCCCCGGCCAGGTCATAGTAAGCTTGGTTTTTCATCCAAGAGCAATCTACAGGTTTTCCATCTGAAATGACTTTCTAAATTGAAAAGTTAGAATGTTGAATTGAAAGCCACCAGACGTGTGAATTGTAATCCATAAGCCCCTTGCGGGCTTCTCCCAAATTAGTGGTCGCTTAAGCCTCGTAAAAATAACTGCTGAATATTATTATTAGTACCATTTGTTAACAACCTCTACTGAAAAATTCTTCTTTGTGCAAGGAGATAGTGAAAGGACATTTCACAACTCATTTGCTTGAAAAGCTTGTACTTTATGAACCTTGCATGAATTGTTATGGTCCCCATAATCACTTGTACATGACACAGATTTATTTATGGAAATATATATTTATATATTCCTAAATAACGAAGTAAAAAAGACAACAAAAAATGAAACAAAACCAAAATCTGTGTATGTCGGTAAACACACTTAACATCTACGAGAATGTAGGAACACAATAAATTGAGTTTGGGAAATATGAACCAATACAAAAATTTAACGGTATCATTTATTAATTCAATAATAAATGGATACCAATCTTACTGAAGAAAGAAAATGTTCTAATGATTCATAACATTGTGCTAAATGGCCATTATCTAAAATTTGTTGTAGCAATACAATTTTTAGATTGTCTCCTGTCAAAAAAAAAGAAACCAAAAAAAAAAATGTAAAAGTCTCTTTATTCGTACTACAAGTTATATGAAACTGACAACTTTCAAATCATAGGCATTGAATATGGTATGAAAAAACACTGTCTCCAACTTGCTTACTCTGACTCATATTAGTGTTAAAAATAATTCGTTGGTTGAGCATGTTTTAATAAACGTTTATAAAATAGAATATAAAATAAGATTTGTAATGTCTTTACAGGAGTAGTGTTGGTATGACTGGCAGCCGACAAATGCTATTCTATGCTGAAGTGACAGACTCCATGAAATCATCAACTGGTGGAGGACTCCCTCAAGAAGGAGAGGCAATAGAAGTTATAGAATTACCCAAACATGAAGCAGATGATTTTTTATGGGACAACAATCTCCAAAAACCAGTGGGACTTATTGCTGCTTTCCTGTGGTACTTTAGAGAGAAAGGATGGTTCCAGAGAGAACAAATTAAAGACAGTTAATTGTACATGTGGTTAAGGAGAGCTATATCAGATCTGTTTTCAAGAGAACTCAACTTAGAGAAGATATCGGCAGTAATTCAGAGGTCTCCGGTTATCACTGTATTCATTTTAGTCCTTGTAAGATACAACTGTCTAGAGAGGGATTTTTTGGGGATACCAAAATGCTGTTCAGTAATTATAGAGATAAGGTTGTCGTGAAAAGTTTCATGTGGCTGATGAAAGATTGTATGTATTGTTGAACAGGGGCAGATTCAGGCTTTTATAAATGAGGGGTTGGGTCCAGGGGTTGTTGAAGCATGCTCCTGTGGGAGGGGGGGGGGGCACTGGTTGCATTCCCTCCAAGAGAGATATTAAATGAGGTTGTTTGTGATGTTTGAACTTGGAGAGTATTATCTTGCTTGTTAACCTTTCTGGAGAATGTCAGAAGGCTGACCAAATGATGATGATGATAATGGTCAGAAAGTAATCGTAAATTGAAGCGTTGTAGGAGGGCAAAGTTCTACTTTCCTATTCTAAACTATGCCCAGCCACAGAATACTTTTATTAACTTCAGAAAATTATTTGCAGTTTTTGAAGCATGCTGACAGAGGAGGATCAAGTTATTTTGATTAACATCAAGTTCATAGTTAAAGCTAGCTTCCATGCATTCCGAGAAGGGATTCTGGGCCGTGGCTATGTTGTCATTGAAGGTGTTGGATCTTGGGCCTAAAAGTTTTCAGACTGCTGGTCTAAAAGATATGTCCATAATTTAATCATTTTGTATTTGTAACTAGTTCAAGTTTCAATTCAATTCCTTTATTCCAGTGTAAAGTTTATAAAATTATATATAGGATCAATTTTATGTACATATGAAAAACAAATAAGTAATTAAATTGATTAGAATAGAGCCAGATTAAAAGAAAATTAAAGATGTAAGAGGTTATGAATATTAAATACTTCAAATGATCATAATTAAGGATTAAAAACTCCATTTTGAATTAAAAGTGCAGCTCTATAAATAAAGGAATTTCTACAAAGTGTGATTCTAAACATGGCATGATTGCAGGATTTTGTAATATTTAGTTTGTCATATTTCACTGGGAAGTCAATTCACAATGTAGAGGATGATCTCTACAGGCAAATATATTTCAGTGAGTCTAATAATGTAGTACATTACTGGTGTTAAACTGCATGGATTAGGGATGGATAGAGTGTATTAATGGATTAAACTGCATGGATTAGGGATGGATAGAGTGCATTAGTGGTATTAAACTGAATGGATTAGAGATGGATAGAGTGTATTACTGGTATTACTCTGCTTGGATTAGGGATGAATAGATTGAATTACTGGATTAAACTGCATGGACTAGGGATGGATAGTGCATTACTGGTATTATACTACATGGATTAGGGATGGATAGAGTACATCTCTGGTATTAATCTGCTTGGATTAGGGATGGATAGAGTGCATTACTGGTATTAAACTGCATGGATTAGGGATGGATAGAGTATATCTCTGGTATTAATCTGCTTGGATTAGGGATGGATAGAGTGCATTTCTGGTATTAAACTGCATGGATTAGGGATGGATAGAGTACATCTCTGGTATTAATCTGCTTGGATTAGGGATGGATAGAGTGCATTACTGGTATTAAACTGCATGGATTAGGGATGGATAGAGTACATCTCTGGTATTAATCTGCTTGGATTAGGGATGGATAGAGTGCATTACTGGATAAAACTGCATGGACTAGGGATGGATAGAGTGCATGATTACAGGCAGGGACGTAGCTAAGGCCTGATGATTGGGGGGGTGTAGTGGCTGAAATTCCAACTGGATGGGTTTTGGAGCCAGAAAATTCCGACTGCTGCCTTGTACCCCTCCCCCCCGCACTAATCGTCAACGATACGGTCATTGTCAGTCAGACACCCCGTCTATCGCGACTGCACTTTTGTTCTGAACTTTTTTCAATACATTTGTACCTTATGGGGCAAAGTTTTTGCTTATGTTGATGGCAGTTTTAAACTCCCGTAGGATAGCATTGGGTGTTTTAATTGTATACCATAGAGACAATGTATATCCCAACGACGTAGCCAGGAATTTGAAAGGGGGAGCACTTTTTGCGATTGATATGGGGGAG
>KN890858.1:48064-58253 GCA_000934455.1 Apostichopus parvimensis
ATCGAAACCAAAATCTCCAAAAATGTTTCATCGCTTCTATTACTATTGCCTTTATCCACCTGACCATAGCACTGGTCAATGATATTCAAAGTATGTATTTTCTTCTTTGCAAAAGAAGTGAAGGAATACATTATGGTGCAAAATATGTGTTTCATATGTATGTCTTTTTTTTTCTTTTTTTTTTTTAAAAAGGAAATTCCTTTGCCCCTTTGGACACATCAGAATCCCAAGCACTATGGAATTTCCTCAAAATATTTCATCCCTTGTCAATTTGACAATTGGTCTGATAAAAATATGGTAAATTACTCGAACAAGACTACAGCTTTATTATTACAGTGATTTAATGTTTCACATCAGTGGCGTGCATAGATTACCAAGGTGTAGGGGCATTGAGGGGCAAATTCCAAATTTCCTTTGACTGATTTAGGTTAGGTTTGAAACAGGATGGTATACTCTCTTTAGTAGCTAGTCTAATTCTTCCCCGGCTGAGAGCAAAAATCCCGACTGAGTCAATTGTCTCAACTTACGATCATATCTTTAATTGAGGTGGGGTGACAGAAGACCCCTGTTCCCCCTTCCCCAACATGAATTTTCAACCTTTTAGATCAAAATTCTGAATTTTGTATCACATATTGAATTTAAAAGTAACAATTTCAAAGTCAAATTATTTCAAACTTCTTTTCATTTTTTTTTTTTTATCATGATATGTCAAAAAATATGAAAATTTTGGCATTCTGTTCTAGAATTTCTAGTTTTTATCTCGAAAGTTTCTAATTTCATGTCGAAGATGTCGAATTTTTGTGAACGAAATATTTCTACACAAAACGACACAATTAAAAATAGGGCATGATCAACAGATTAAAATGGAACTACTTTAAACAGTGGAGGTAGGGGATGGGTGGGGGTGAGTTCTGCGCTTTAACTCTGCTCTCATCAAAATAAAATAAAATAATACTTAACTCTGCTCTTACGCCTTACTTGGAAACTGAAATATTGGAAATTTTTATTAGGCGAGTCACCATGTGTAACAGGATAAATTTCTCATTAATACTCCATTGTGCCCCTTTATACTGCCTACTTTCTATTGTAATGTCTTCATTTCGGAGTAATCAAAACACTCTAGTTTTATCATTCCTGCCGTATACCAACACAGCCATATGTATGCCCCAAAGTGTATTGATAACTATCACTGTTTTTGAGCAGACGACATTCCAGAAAATTCTCGTCAGTACCGTATACCACCAGTCTATGTACAGTAGTGATTGCAATAGTTTGATCATGTCCAACAAAGTGTGAAGTTACACGCTTCCCATTACACAACGTGAGCACATCGCAACGAAAACGCAACATGGCAAAATGGGGCGAAGGTGATCCAAGGTGGATCGTTGAGGACAGACCTGATGCTACAAATGTTAATAACTGGCACTGGTAAGCGTCAAATTTGGTTTTACCTCATAATTCTGTATTCACGACTATTTCTTTGGGTAAGACCAGAGCCGACATGACTCTGGGTCGTGCGACGACAAATGTAGCAGTTGCACGACAAGGTACTAAAAATGTGTATTTTTTCAGTTGTAGTAGTAGCATGGTGGGCTCATAATTGACGCACTTAAGGATTTGATCAACGATATCTATCATGGAAAAATCCAAATCACTCAACTGTATGTGTTTTTCATATGTGTAGTTCCTCAGAAATGTTATGATTTCAAAATATTTAAGGTTCTGTGCTTATGCACCGTACAATTGAGCAGAATTTGACCACAAAATGTCTGCCGTGTCAAGTTCTTTCATACCCCTAAATTGACACATTCGTCGATAAGCTAACTGTAGTGTAGGCCTTAGTAAACATCCATTGACTTTAGATGCTGTTTGCTATGCTCTGAGCCTCTAAGCTTAGACAGGTCAGGTCCCAGAGAGTAGTGTTATCATATTGAGGTAATGTTGGTTATTTTTAGGGTGTAAGATTTCCAAATGCCCAAAAAACGTGCAAAACTGTGGGGAGGGTGTTAAAAGCTTAACAAATACCACAATTTGGTCAGCAAATAGCTGAAATGGATTCAAACTCATGAAATATGTAATTCTGCCTGACTGCAAAAACTTTAGGTGGCCTGCTGTATCGTTGCTAGTAATAATTGAAGGTGCGTCAATTACGGGGGTGCGTCAATTATGAAGCCTTTACTATACTACTACTATCACTACATAGAAGGATAGGTAATGCAAGACCATAACGCGAATCGTTGATTTCCTTTTTGTCAAAAACTCAGTGAATCATGAAGAAATGTATTTATCCTAACCACCAAACTAACTAGGCTATGCCTGCAACTAAGTTACATTACCACAAATTCATTCCCTGTACAGAGGATGTTCAAGCAAAAACACAGCTTGATTAAAATTTCAATTTCAAGATGGTAGTTTAGCATCTAAAACAGTTAAAATGATTTAAATTAGGTAAGACAAGTGTATTGTTAGACAAGTGTGGCAAATAATGCATGCTCTTTAGCCAACTTATAATGCCATGATTTAGTGTGACCATGTTTGTATATTATTATGTTTATTTTCTGTAAGGAAATGTATATTATGATTGTATGTATATAATGATTGAAAGGAAATGAGCAAGATTATTAATCAGCCGAATAGTTAGGCTCCTCCAGATTTGTCTGAATCATGCTATCTCTGCCCAAGGCAGTCTACAACAAGTTTGACCCTTGGCTAAGCCAGAACAATCACCTAAAGCCATATTGGACCTTTCCATTTATAATCACAATCAAACAATAACAAGATCTATGATCTGAATTTATCAACTTTTTGGTCAAAAAGTTGGAGTCCGATTATATACAATAGTAGATTCACAAAGCACTGCCTATGGTGACGATCTACTGTAAATCATCTTTTTCAGTTTTGACAGGTTCCCTGCGATCACATTATTATGATGAGGTACTTCTTTTCCATAGGAAGAACCCCTTTGGTAAAGAATGAGCAAATTGAATGAGCAGAGAATAAGGCCCAACCTGTGATCTGTAAAGCCATTTTACTAAGATCTGAGTAATAATTGTGCAAAATGCATTATATTCACTTAAAATATGCCCCAAATAATTGTCAAGCAAGGGTTCCTGCTTATTCGAAGTCACCACTCCCAACTTTAGCTGACACACATTACTATGTGTCACGTTCTGGAGTTAAGGATGTTGTCAAACTTTTTCCATTTTTCAGTGACTTTATTTTTTACTCTTTCCATATGAAAGTTTGTGAGCTTGTTTTGTGGGGATTAAACTTTCCATTTTGCTCATGACAGATCATGAAGTGATGAAACAATATAATTTTGGTAATATTATGTAGTTCCACGATCAAATTGTTGATAGTATTTGCACATGACACCATTGTTTATCTCTGTAACAACTGTATGTATGTGATGGAAAGAGTTAACAAACAGAACAATAAAACTTAAGAACAACTTTTGATTCCATCACATAAGTCCTGTCTCACAAGTATCACTACCCAGGTGTAGGAGCCAGTGAATCCAAATATTTTAGAGGTAATTTGCAGTTAGCAAAACAAGAAAACAAAAGAGAACGGTGGACCACTCTTAGGGCCTTCCCAGCTACAGGTAGATCTGACTTAGAACTTTACGGCTCTCACATCCATTCGTAATTCAATCGTAACTACTTCAAAAATGGATAAAAACACGAATGGCTGAGAATTTCAAGATATGTGTTGTTCTTACAGTGGTTTGATGGCCTGTGTGCGGAAGCAACGCTCACGATAGCTGGAAACTGAAGGGGTGCTCCACTTCAAAACAATAGGGACCACTGTTGTGAGTGGTACGACAGATAAACAATAGAGTCCACTGTGCTATGTGCATAGATACAGGCAAATTGTGAGATCATAGCTCAGAATAGTTGCTACGGGGAGAGTTCATGAATATTGATTACGCCACTTTCCCTCACGTATAAGAGGTTCCCATGTTATCTTTCCCCTCAAGTTCATAACTGAGCACCGTAACTTAAATCGGCTAAAGCAAGTTTGATTTCCACCAAGTCGATGGGCTGTTAGTGTGTGATTTCTGTCGCATGTCATTTAATTCAATGAACGACCTCACCAAGACTTATGTTTTTGTGGTTAGATAGTAGATACTTTGCTAATGTATACACATGTCTGCTGACACTCAGAGAAAGTGTAGGATGTAGACCCCTATTTTTGTGCAGTCAAGCTAATCTAAATTAGATGTAGGCTTATGTTACATGTGCGTACTGCACAAAACAGGGGTCGCATGAAAATAGGGGAAAGCATCATATTACTCTAGTCCAACACTCAATTGTTTTAGGTAGTGTCTGGAGGCGACCAAGTTTATATAAGAAATTCTGGTGTCTAAAAAAATCCAATAGGCTCATTCAATGAGACACACTTGTCCAAATGATAAGTCTGGTGTGAACTACTGCACCTCTGGTACTCTAGTTAAAAAGAATTTTTCCATCACTGTCTTACCTATTGGAAATTAAAGTCCTAACCTGCTTCAGATACACTCAGATAAGGCTGATCTTTCATATATATTCAAAACCTAAGTTTGATAAAAGCCATTATGCAGTTGTTGTACATTGATCGTTGGAAATTTTTTAATGAGAACATAAGATGAAAATACAACTGACAACAAATGTCTTCAAAATATTCATTAATTTGTCACCTAGTGCAAAGTAAACTATATAAGGTACAGTATGTCTTCTTCATCTGATACAAATGAAATAGTGGTCAATTTTCTCAGTTACTCAAGCAATTCTTTTCTACCATGGTGGGGTATGTGAAAAGTAAGCATGACTATTTTGAATGGCACCTACTGTACAGAATATGTGACGGATTACTGTCATTAATATTTGTTGTGGTGATGAATTTCATTGTATCTGTTTCCTCTTCATTTTACAGGACAGAGAAAGATGCTTCTGCTTGGTCCAAAACTAAGTTAAAGGATCTTCTTTTAGACCTCAAAGTTATCACCAGTGAAGGTAAGCACTATGCAACTTGGACAAACAGTAGTAACTTAAGTCTTGGTCATAGTAAGATCTAGCATAGCACAGTAAGTTGTAAACTTGATGCAGTACTTTCTAATTTCATAAAGTAAGTCCAACATACATTTTACAAACAAATCTATTGCAGTATTTCCCAGGAATGAAGTGACATTATGATCTAATGTTTTATAAAACTAAATAAGGAAGAATTATGAAAATAATTGATAGGAAATGACCCAGTTTAGTCAATATTTTTTATCAAAGTACCTGAAATGCAGATAGTCATTTAGGTAATGGATTGCATACATTTACAATAGTTTAGAGAAAATTAATCTGATAATGTATTAAGAACCAACTTGTGCTTTGGGGACCCTTCTCTCAACTTAAAACAACTTTTGTCAGTATTCAAAATGTAAGTTAATGAATGAATCAAACAGTAAGATACATTAATTTAACACTTTGTCAACAAACTGATTAATACATATTCAAGGTGACCACCGAAAGACATCATAAAACGACTGTTTGTATCTGGTATTATGTATCATTCTGTCCATTTTGTAGTCATGGCAACTCCTTTCTTTACTTCTTGTTTTTGACAGGAGAATGTGAAGTTACAGAAGTCAGCAAGTTAGAAGGAGAGGCATCAGCCAGCAATAGAAAGGGAAAATTAATATTTTTCTATGAATGGGTGCTTACCTTAGAGTGGCAAGGTAGGAAATGGCAAACACTCTATTCTCAGCACTTTTAATGTTGGTGTTTGTAGCTACTGGGTAATTCAATCACTTAGATGTTTTCAGAAAGATTAATTTTGTTCTTATGATGATGTTATGTCTTTTATTTTCCTAAATGTTGGACAGTCATGTATGCCAAGAGTCACTGACATTCCATATTCTGGATTGCCTAATACTATTGTATGTTATTTTTTACTGCACCACTCGTTTGATAAATGAATGAATTGAATGAATTGAATATTACAAGTTTGCAATTAAACAATTTCAAGTCCGGAATAAAATGGACAGTATGCAAAATTTGCCGCATGTTAATTATTGAAGGTTTATCATTCATTGTTCTTCCTTTACCTTCTGGGTTCTGCTTGCTATGAAATTTACTGGTACAGTAACAATCCATAACAGTTCATGAAATACAACTTCAGCCGTTGTTCTGATATGTAAAGTAAACAAGGCTGGGTATAAATACAGTATGAATGAAACTTATCATGTTAATCTTTGTTTTGAAAAAAAATGAACCAACTTTCCCAACACCATAACCTTCTGTTTTTTCATTAATGCCAGGAATGAGCATTCAGCTATTTTGTTGCTGTAAATGTGACCTGCTGCTCTAATGTATGTGTGTAATTCTTTTGCAGGTAACTTGGATGGATGCGACACAAAACTGTCTGGTAAAGCAGAAATCCCGAACCTGAGTGATGAGAATGATGCTGAAGATGTAGATGTAAGTCAAAGTGGAGGTTTAGTCTTCAAATATCGCTAAAACTGTCCACTTTTAAAATCCAATATTTTGATCAGGTTGAAAACTTTACAATTGTTTAATCAGCAATATGAAGGAACTAACAAAAAGTAAATAATGCTGTCTGTGTGAGTAGCTTTGTAGACTGGCGGTCAAACAGGTGATTGAGAAATATATGATTTCAGTGGGGAGGGAGGGGAGGAGGAGGGGGGGAGGAAAGATCAGGGAAAGTTGAAGAAATATCAAATTTTTAAAGAGTGATTTTCTTTCAAGTGACCTGTAATTTCAGTCTGGTTTACTTATTGAAGACAACAAGTCACTGTACCTGTTGTTTAATTGTTAAAGGTTCGTTAATGATTGCAGTAGACATTTAGGACTACCGTGATCTCTTGCTGGTTTTTCCCTTGCCGGGAAGAAAGGTCAGAAAATACATCAATGATGTTCAATTGAGAATGTCTGACAATCATTACAGAAACACATAAAAATCCTGTCAAAGTTTTGTGTCCAAGCCTGATTTCTGCTTTAAGGTTTATACAATAAATTGTCTTTGAAAATGTACTTTTCGTACCACATAATGGTTAGCATTTTGCTACATGTGTTCTAATTATAAGCAATGGTGCCTGTTTTGCAAACCCATATATGATTTGTGCATGTGTGTATACCCACTTACAAGCGAGATCAGTGATGGATCATTATTGAAGGTTGAATTACTCAGTGAAGATGTTTTAAGCTTGTTTGTTTTGCCAACAGGTTACCATAACTGTAAAGACCAACACTGAAGAAGCAAATAAATTAAAGGACATGATGAGGAAAGATGGCATCAAATTAATCAAAGAGAAATTGGGCGACTACATCGACAGTTTAAAAGTGGGTCAGTACAAGGATCACATTTTGTTTGTGTCTGATTTTAGTTTAAGTTTCAAGAGATTTTCTGTTGGGTTTTGGCATCTCTTGCTCTATACTGGTTCGGGTGTACACATTCAACCTGCAGAAATTTCAGTGTCTGCATGCCTAGAATATGTTATGATTTTTGAAATTGAAGGCCAAATGCTTTTCTGTTGAACTGCATGTTTGCATGTACGTGAGTACCATTGTCCATATACATGTTTTTTTTGTAACAGAAGAGAAAAAGAAAACTATATAGAAAGAGTGAATTTGAGTAAATAATGTATTGTAATGTAATCATCATGCTTAATGTAGCTTTTTCAATACATGGCTTACAACCATGTTAGTCTTGGATATTCAAAGTACAGATGGAAGTAAGTTAACATTCTTATTACAGTTGAGTTTGGCATGAAGGGAGTGATTAACTACAACATTATAAATTACAAATTATATTCTGTTCAGCAGTTTGCAATTTCAGCTTCCATTTTCTGTTTTCATCCCAAATTTTGTAGAGTTTTCCAGAGGAATGATTTTACCTTCAAGTAAGAGCTCTGAAAACAGTCCCAGTCATCAGGTTGCAAAGACGGTTAAAGATAAGGTGAGAGGTTACTTTTTGTTAAAAATGTTGAATTTTTGTTTCGATTTTGTTTTGATAATCATCACTTAAATAAGAACCATCATGTTTGGTTTTGATAACAGACAGATTTTTGTCTAATTCCTGCATATCATTTTGTGAAATTACATTATGGTATGAAATTACAGTTGTTAACTCTTAAAGCGACTTTCTGCATCGGTTTGGTAATCTTCAATTCTGATTGATTCTTCAAAGTTTATTAGGGCTGACTGAGAGAAAAAAGTTGAAACATTGAAAGTTGAATTTTTATATGTAATTATTATTAGTAAAAGGGAAACTTGTCAGGTAGACAAATGTTTTCAAATCGAGCTTTAAAAATCTTTTGTATTATATGGTAATTATGTACATTTGTAATAAGGCTGGCTGTATGAAACTGCAGTTGACCGCTCACTATTTCGAGTACTAGGCATGGCAAAAATGCGGGAAAGGGTCTGCTGAATACAAGCAGGTGGTTTAAGCTTGAATCACTTGAAAGAAATAGTTCTGAGGTTTCTCATATTTAAATGCAATTTAACCCAAAAGTGCCAAACAATACCTCACATCAAAGCATGTACTCATATGAATTACAGAAAGATATGACATATGGATGTAACCTCGGCCACCCCAAAATTTTAAACTGTATGGAAAAGGCTATGACATCACAGATTCACTTTGCGTGCATATCCAACCCTAGGTTGACTACAAATGTCATTCCACTCAACCTGTAAATGAGGTAAGTATATGCTTTGGTGAAGTGTTGTTTGAGATGTTTCGGGTTATGTATGGTTAGTATGAAAAACCTCTGAACTACTCTTTTAACGAACTGAACAATGGTCTGCCATAGAAATGACCTATTGATACTTAGTCATGCGGTTATTTCAGGTGAAGTTTGTGATTTTGTGATTTCAAAGTACTTTCTCCATCTTAAGTTTGCTTTTTTCCTCCTTCATGCTTTTCCTTCTCCAAACTTACAAGAAACAGTGAATGCCACATGACGGTTTTCATTTGAAAAGCAGCAAAATTGTCTTTCTTCGTCATTGTCTCTAATTACGTTTATCTTTATTTCCCTTTTGTTTACAGATGGTTATCAACACAAACAGTGCAAATGTGAAGAAAATTTCCAACATGGGAATCGGTGTGAAAATCGATACTAAAGTCTTGACTCTTCAAGAAGAGTTTAAATGCTCAGCAGAAGATCTGTATGAAGTTTTCACCGATCCTCAGGTAAAGCTGAAGTTTTGTAGAACAAAAAAAAAAAAAAATACATGTAAATTGTTTTTATTATTGTCGGAAGCAGGGATTCATAAGATTTGAAATCGATCGCTTCGTTAAGTTTTGTTATCGCATTTGTAAATATTCTTGATTCAACTATGTTTTTGTTTTATGTCCCAGACAAGATTCTAAAGTATGAAACCTGCCACGACGAGCTCTTGACACTTGTTTTAAATATGTTGTCACAATTGGATTTTTTGCCGACAAAAGTCTCATATGTTCCATTTGTTATGAGGCGGTCATGAGAAAAATGTTAGTATCGAAATGCCATGATTTAATAAAAAAGAAAAAATTCAGTACAAGTTACTGTTTCTATTCCTATTCTTATTCTGAAAGCTGTTCTAGTTTAAAATTATATGAATTGTCTTAAAATGCTCTTTGCAAGGCTAAATCTTGCAAAGGATGATGTTGGCCCCACAGTCTAGGTCTAAAATAACAAGATGTTTTACTTGCTCAGGTAGAAATGAAACTTGGATGTTCAATAAAAAGTGACCATTCAATCTCATTTCATTTGAACCTCTGCAGCAGTGATTTCTTCGTTGTTACTTCAAGACATATCGTACTGCATGGTTGGAATAGTTTCTTCTTGTTTCTATTTTACAGAGGGTTAGAGCCTTTACCAGAGGGGATGTCACAATGGAGTTAGAACCGGGTGGTAAATTCGTACTTTTTGACGGGAACGTATCTGGCACTTATGTTAAGTTGGTAAGTACTTAAAACTAGAGATACAAACAAATACAAATAGAGCCATCTATAATGTTTGGGATCAAGACTTAGCTGATCAGTGACTGTCATCCTATTCCCTAGATAATAAACTGCAAATGTGAAAAGTAGTAGTTAAAAAAATGTTAAAGGGGTGACAATGGTTCATCATCATTCTGCTTTTTAGCTCATACCAGCATGCTGGTGTGAGCTATTGTTACAGTGCGGCGTCTATCACTCTATCACTCTATCA
>KN890861.1:0-15302 GCA_000934455.1 Apostichopus parvimensis
AGGCTATCTATTTATCTAGTATATACAGACAATTGATTGTAGGTTAAGATTTATACTATATACCCTTGTTTACATTAATGATTTTGGTGCTTTGCAATAGTCTATACCTCTATTAGATGTAGAAGAATTACGAAATGTGCAAATTTTGTAACCTTTCCTTCCGACGTCAAAACTTAAAATTAACCCGAATAACTGATAAACGAGTCTGGAATATTGATCTACGCTGTAGTGTATGGTTATGTTATAATGTGCAATTGAACACTGCCTGTTACATATTTGTTATTAATTTGTTTTTGTCTGTCGGTAACACACTGATATCACTATTTCTGATAATATATTCATCACATGCATACAAGTAAATCGAAAATATTCAAACTCATCATTTTCATAAGTTTCTTGTTTATTTTGTTTTAACGAAACTTTACAAACTACCGAGTCTTGTCGGGTGCATATAAACGTATGTGCCCACCATTCGTTCTATAGATATCTATATATATCAGACTTACTGTGTGAGTTATAAAAAAGAAAACCACGAGTGCATGCTAATAGCCTGGCGTGCGAGTACAGAAACCCAGTACCAGTCCGAGTACAGAATCCCAGGACGAGTACCGTATGCATGAGTATACTATTTAACTGGTCCCGAATGCATGTATGGTTACGTGTACATGAAGTCTGGTTTCTCCGAGTACGACGAACATCGAGTCCCGAGTATACGAGTGCAGAGTAAATATAACTCGTATAAGGACTCGAGCACGAGTGAGGACTCGAGTACTGCAAATCTGATTTTTACTATAGTATACGCAATCTATGCACTAATTTAATGTAACTACCTACCCTCATACAAAAATGTATAGCCCCACGCTTTTGACCAGTTTTGATAATCATATATTATATGGTAACCTTTGGTATATTTCAGAAAGGCACAATCAGAAAGGTGTCACTTTTCCAAGGCGAATGAGAAGTTCGGTTAAATATCTCGCTGGCCATAAAAAATAATTCTTCTTCTCCTTTCTGTTTGTTTTTGGCAACAAGTCGAATATCAGAAAGAAGGAAAAATAAAATGTATAGACCGGTCATGCAACCGAAGCCGGGGAGGTCCCTGAAACGCCTCCCTGGTATAAACCGATTGTTCAAGTTCAATTAAAGTCCTTAACCTCAAAAAAATAGGTTCTAAAATACGAAACAAATATACGCTTTAGCCAAACCAGTATAGTGGAATGATCGATCCCGCTTGTCCATCGGCAGAAACTGGCATAGGGTGTAGATAAAAATGGTTGAGAACTTTGAGGAGAGAGAAGCCTGCGCTGAGGGTCACGTGGAGGTTAATTAAGCACAAGCGACACGTGTTCGCATATCTAGGCGGTTCTGACTTGGGCGCAAAGACTTCCTTGTCCAAATGGCGTAGTGTTTCACCTTAGCGAGTGGTGTGTTTGCAAAGATGGTAAACTCAAGTGGCGTTCCTTGGGCGGAGTACCGCAAAAACTACTATACGTATATATACACACTTGAACTAATTATAATTTGCTGGGACAATATAGAGTAGAAAATATGGTTACTAAAAAAAGCGTGGCCATATTATATCGGTTTAATTTTAAATCTGCAATAGGCATATATTTCAAAAAAATGCACCTGTCTCTGGAATATTGTCGGGATGAAATATATGCCTCTAACAGGATGTAGGCTTTATATATGCAAGATACAAATAAAAGACACGCATTTTATATTCATGCATGCGCCTTCCTGATAATCGCACGCCTAACTGTGTAAAACCAGAAGGCTAAATGGCTCAGTGATTCATTGCCACATTTCACGTGAGAATACTTCATTTACAAAGCAGACAATATCTCAACAATTGACCATTGCTGAATTAACATGATCGGCAAGGGTTATTGCACTCACTGTGTGGACATGCTTACAAGGTTTTCACACTATGAGGCTGTTAATGACCTTTGACCTCTACAACATTCGATAGTGCTCTTGCACTTATTACATATGGATCCACATATCACATACGAAGTTCATCAAAATGATTACTTGCGGAGTTTTTAATGTCTTCAAAATTTTCAAATATGTCGGGTTCGGGTTTCGTGAATGGGGCGGAGGGCGTGTGGGAGGGGTCCAGGAGAGAGGAGGGGGAGAGGGGAGCGGGGAAGGAGATCAGTTATGATTCGGTTACACCATACGGCTCGGATAACACGCAATTTATCGCTGAGTGCAATAAAAACTGTTGAGTGGATGGTTTGTGATACGGCTATTCAAAATCAGTATATCACTTGTATACCTTTTGGATTGAACTAAGATTAAGTACGACCGGAAGTTTTCAATTTTCATCCCATGAGAGGCATTAACGTGGTCATGCCTCGACGGGGGGTTGTTATAAGACAGAGCAATTTATGTCTTTCCGATCAGTGGTTTGAGAGGTTATTAATATAACTCAGTTATTAAAGAAATGAACTATAAGATAGGTGGACGAAGCGGGGATAAAGTAAGAAGGTGACTAGATGAAAGGTCCCTCTGCACCCGTCGATCAAGTTGATCAAATTCCAGCTGTCCCTAACGGCGTCCCATGTAACCGATAAACTAACTAGCACAGCACAATGTCCATTATACGACAACCTTACATAACGTAAGTTTCGTAAGTTACGAAAGTTCTCTCCTTTCACCATCTTTTATTTTGTCTTCTTCCATTATTTTCAGCAAAGAGAACAAAATTTTATTTTGGGGATCTAGTGTCAGAAAGGTTAAGTCGGTAAAAAACCCCAGCAGGAACATGCAGTTGTTGACATATCATGAAACCCCTCGACACCAATAGGACAGTATTTAATCTTCCTCGAAAATATAGGAATGTCAAAAGTATAGAGAGGTGTTGACAAAGTAAAATTGATGTATAATTGACAACTGCGATTGAACAAAAAGGTCCGTAGTGGTGTAATAGTTTATATATGTAATTGGTTCTGTATATATGATCGGTCGATTGGGTGGAGCGAGTTGGGCGTGGACGTATATATAGAGATGGTTGTTGCTGTGAGCGGATCTGTTTGAATTCGAAGTTTAGGCGTTTAGACCGTGACGTTTATGGTTCCGTTGGTCAGGTCAAGCAAAAAATACCCTCTACCCTATGGAGCTACTCCTCCTCGGAATTACAACTAATCTTGAGAACGCGCATTGCAGGAGTAGTAATTACTAATTAACATTATTAGCTAACAGATGCAGCCGTTTCTCGACGTCAAGTGGCCAAAAGTGTCCCATTATCCATGTCAGTATTAAAGCATGAGAATAACATTTGGAAGCGGTTTTCGTATCGTAACTGGAAAAAGAAAATCCTTTCGCAACATCCTCGAATAAGGTGCAAACCAGAAACAAATACACAAAATAAAAGATTGACGTAAAACTTACCGATATCAAGCACCTTCAAATTCTTGCTTATCATCTCGTAGACAAAGTCTACCTCGTCTTGCTTCGTAACATCTAGTTTGATCACCTGCAGGCGCTTTGAACATTTCTGCTGTAAGACCTTTGACCCTTCACCCTCCGGAAAGAGACAGCCAGCGTATACGTAAAAGCCGAGCTTATCTAACCGAATGGCGATCCCGTGACCGAATCCCGAATCGCAACCAGTTACCAAGACCGCCTTACCCTCTGCACTGAGTCGACGGCGTGGCCTTATGTACCAGCGCATGGTAGCCCAGTAGATTAGGAGTAACACCATCCCGTACATTAATAATGTGAACAACATCTCAACGAGCGTCATTGGTAGAACCAGAATGAATCAAAAGTTTTTGGATGATAATTATTCAGAGGTAGCAACAAGAAAGGAGTGTCGTAATGTACCGGTCCACCAAAGCGTATATACCGTAGGGGAGTGAGCTGTAAATAATAACAAACAAACAACAAACAATCAAAGCACAGTGTCAGTTTTAGACCGATAGATGGAAATATGTTAACAGCGTGATATATGTCGAGGGGAGCTCGGGAACGATGGGGTAGGGGAAGGGATAGGGGAGGGATAGGGGGAAGGGGCAATGGGGCAGGGGATGGGGATGGGGGTAGGGAGATTAAATTTACGTTTTAGAGATTAAAAACTTTCATTTTTACATACTGTGTACTTGTGTAGCCTCCGCGTACAACTGTACTTTCTCAAGGGAAACAAATGAGAGGATTTGTTCCAAAATAAAGCAGATAAATGTGACGTGAGTGAATAGCCCGACTTGACATCAGACTAGTATCCATACCGTAAATGATTTAAGTAAGGTCGATCGGTATACCGATAATACCGATATGATCAGTATTTCGTTTTCGGTATACCGCTATATAATTTTGATGATACCGACTATTACCTTACATATAAAAATGACTTTAAAATAGCCACTCCAATCTTATAGGTTGCATCATCAGTTATAACCTCGCAACACATATACAACATGTTATTCATTTTTAACACTGAGAGTATATAGGTGTTGCTTCGTCCATCTCTCCCTCCTATATACTATTTGTCTTTGCGCATGTGCAGCAAGAATCATGCCATGTCCATTTTGCATATATTACCGACGGACGAGCCAACCAAAAACACAAATTGACACGAGTATTATACATAAAGACTTGGATAAGACTGAAAAGTCCGAGAAAATTCTTGTCTGTTTCTGTAAGAAAAAGAAGCTTCCGTATGATAAAATATTGTTGATAATATCCAGACCTCCTCCGTAAATATATGATAGGATAATTTTTTTCGTCTCTCCTTTTTTATGGTCCGACTCTATTTTGCCTTAAATCAATCCTATCCCTAATAGTGCTTCTTAATCACGCACACAGGTATTTTATACATAACAGTAAAACCTGACAAGCATGTCGATATAAAAAAATAATAATAATAAAATTGAAAAGAAAAATGAAAAGAAGAAGATACACCACATACAGACATGCATGCTAAAAGAGGAGAATGTCAATATAACCACGAATTAGACATTAAAAATGATCCAGAGGTGTTTACAGTTTTAACCACTATATATATATATATATATATATACCTGTATATACCTAGAGTTCAAGCGGTGGTGAAGTCAATAAGTGGGTTCATACTGCAGACCAAAAAGTGTTAAAAGGCTAAAGTATGTCAAATCACAGACTTTCGCTGATTCGAACCAGTTGGTATACTTCCTTCAAGAAATTTTGAGTTTATACATTATTAATATGACTATTATCATTTTTTACATGCGATCATTTCGAATAAAAAGTTATCACATGCAACTTTTCAGCTTTCATCAACAATAGTCGTTAAGTCTGAAGACGCTTGCTCTCAATAATATACTATATCAGTTGATAAGTTTATGAATCTCACAAAGTTAAATGGTTGGAGTTGTTATTTCTCTTTTCCACCAGATTAATTCACGTAACTTAAATCAATGCTCTGTTTTAAATTTATGAAGTTATTCTTCTTGTCGTTAAGCATATTAGCTGCGATTCACACAGTTCATGGAAAATAAAAACTTCAGCCCCGATTTAAATATGCAAAGTAGGCAAGATTAGGGTTAATTTGTTATGGACATATCATGTTATAGGTATATGGGTAAGTGGTGATATTTCCTTTGACAAGTTAAAACAGTATAGTTTCTGGTCACACGTATATATTTGTTGCGAGAAACATTGTGGTAGTTTCTTTTTCCTTCTTAATAAAGCATAATTTCCAATACAATTTTTAACTTTCAAAATTGAGCATTGACAGGGTCGAATCTTTACATATTCTAGAGGTTAACAAGAGAAATCCCCATGTTGAAAGACATATTAGGAGAATAAATCAGTAAACTGCCTGAGAACATAACATAAGAGGAAGGTCCGAATGAGTATTTGCTATTGAATAAGCGACAGCTGCGGAGTGAGTATAAATGTAGTTAAGCAACGCGGCAGTATGTACTTGCATAGGAATGGGGCTTAGTGACAACTTCGTACGGACGTTAAACCCGCCCCCTCCAATCCCGTCCCCGTACACATATAGTGTTACCAAGAGTGCAACCACCACATTTGTACTGGGGGTAATGTGTTTTTTCGTTGGGGGGGGGGGAGGGGTCTTATAGGGAATGGGAGGCAACAAATCCCTTTTCACAGTTACAGACACACCCCCTCCTTTTTAAAATCCTCCATTCGCCTCTGGTCATTTCGAAGAGGTTATGTCCCGACCTAAATAAGTCGGGTGAAGTTAAGAACCCCCCGCCCCCCCCCCCCCCCTCCACACACACACACTTTTGAAGTCGTGTGCACCGCTACTAACAATTACACACTACTGCCACAGGCGTATTACCAGGGAGTTGTTATGGAACTCTCCCTGGTACTATCTCGTCGGCCCACAACCGATGCAGGGGATCTGGGCTAATAATAATTGAGTTAGTTTAATCGAGGTCCTTTCATTCATTACTGAGTGAGGGCACAGGGTGAACGAGGCTTAGGCTAGTTACAAATACAATACTTGATTAAATAAAATATAAAAACATATGAAGCCAAAATCTAAACATTATTCATATACAACAGGACTTTTTTTTTCAGTAAGCAGAGCCCTGTGTACAAAGATTATATTTTGAACTTTTGTTTGCCGACGAACGAAATCATTGCATACACGTGGTTATGTGGTACAACTCGCGCATGAGTTTAAAACCTTCCTGTTACAATATAGAACGTTTGTCACTTTTCAATTAGCTGATGCGATCTGAGAGACGCGCTCGATTTTTTTTGGGGGGGGGGGGGGTAGTCAGTCTAAAAAATCATACTTAACTTATATGGATTATTCCAGGTAATAACTCAGCAGCTTTGGGGTTTATGAAATTTGATCATCGTCAAATAGTGAAGATACAAAAGCTTTGGGTAACAACAATAAGTCCAGCTACACATGTTTTTAGTCATTTATTTATTTGTCTTTTACCCTAAGAGATATTCAGTTAACTATCATGCTATAGTTTAATTTATTTTAATTTATAAAGCTTTTACAAAAGTTATATAAATTTATGATGTTCCGACAACATCCGACTTTAGTTTACCTCACCTTGATGTTGTGCCACCGCATAAACCTCAATATTCAATTAAAACTTTATAACTTTATAAACAATAATTTCCAGTGTGATGGAACCATGTATTGATTGACTCAGTGAGAGGGGGTTGGGGGGGGGGGGGGGATGATGGTCTTTTTTAGCTGAGGTCTACCTCATTTCCCCCGGAATAAGGTTCTTAAACTCCTTTACTAACGCCATCCTGTAGCCCCTTCCCCACCCAAATAGTGACAACAACCCCCTCCCCACTACAATTAGTAACAACAACCCCCTCCCCACCACAATCAGTAATTAACATTTTCCCTCAAATAATATGCCCAGATTCCCGAAAATTAGTAACGTGAGGGGCATGTCCATTTGTGTACAACTGCTCTGACATGAAAAAGGTAATCAGTATATATAGCTCCAAAATATGCTAGAAAAATCAAATAATGGTCACTCGTGTTCAAACTTCAACAAGTATTTTACTGCCACTCTCAGAAAATTTGGTCCTCTATTAGACACTATTATTGTGACCCCCCCCCCCCCTCCTTCTATGTCTGAATAAAATATGGAGGGCCAGAACCTCCATCGGATTGTTTATGAAAGGTTTTAGCGCATTTTGTATGCATAAACTTAATTTTGGGGAACTTATTTTATGACTTTGAACATTAAAATAACTCAACACGTTAGATCAATCATGACCATTATTGGTATATCAGTTCCGATCAAAATTACAGAGTTACTCTTTCTTAATCAATAATCTACTTTACCTTTTCTTTTCTTTTCCTCTTTCCTTTCAAACTTCACTTCTCAAAAGTTTCGAATAAACGTTGTAAGCTCGGCGACTTTCCTATATGTAAAGGTAATAACACACACCGGCAAAACAGTTGACGTCAATGATATATATATAAATATATATATATATATATAGGGTTCATGAACTTGAGGTAAATAAATTAGACTCTTTTAACTACACGTCCCGTCTTCTCTCGCTCTCTCTCTCCTTGGCGACCTACTAGCCTAGTAACAAGATGCTTTACAGATGATAAAAGGTCATCACCGGAGTAAAACGCTCGCTTGATGTATTAAAAACCACAACTTCTGTTTTTTTTTTCTCCCTTTTCTATAACACACAAAATACTGAACTATTTAAGTGAACAACTTCTGCCCTAAGAGGTTATGAGCATGGGGTTCATCGAATATTGAAAGAAAAAAGAACGCATCTAACCAGGCAAACTTTCATCCGACCAGCGTTGCTTTCCCAACCAATGGTATAGAATACTACCCCTCTCTCTGTAAGCTGTCACTTCAACAATGTTAGTTGAGGTAAACTTTTCCGACCTTGCAAGCACACACGAACGTACGACGTACATGAACTGAATCTGATGTTTCGCGAGCGTTTCAAAGGTTGTCGACTGTGACTTTTTTTTCCATTCCGAATCGAAATTTTTCAAGGAGAAGCTTGAGTTATATTGTAGTAGAGGAAACCAAGCATGGCACTCTGCCGCGTGTAAAACTCCTCTCGTGCGCTACACCAACAGACCGAAAAAGTAAAGAAATGCCCGCGACTTTCGGATTGGTACACATTCATACAGTCAATACGCACGTACACTAGTCCGCTTGACGGTCTGTTTGCGAATGAAGTTCGCATCTAAATGTTTTGGGAGTATATAAACTAGCAGCCAGTATACTGTGGTGTTACCGTATACTGCAGTGGCGCGAGCAAACTACACGTGGGGTATCTATTATTGAGTTGGTTGTGTATTTATATTGTACTATCTGTCAGTAGGATATATACGGATACTGATACCGTACAATTATGGTAGGTATAGCCTGTAGTACGTTAGCTTGCCCGGGCAAATCGCCTGGGGCTTCTTTTTTGCCACAAACCACACCAACAAGTAAAGGCTAGAACTTGGGGAGGCTGGCGAAGTGTTAAATGGACACATGTGTATTATCAAGGTTACATTTTATAGCACTGGAGGCCGATGTAAAATATAAACATAGGTTTAACAATTCTAAATGACATTAATTTCGTTTTTCGTTATAAATATGTTACAGAAGTACAAAATAAAGGTCATAATTAGTACCATGCCCTCCAATTCTTAGTCGTACTGAGGATTCAAAAAGAAAAAAAAAGAATTTTTCAGTAATTTTTCAACCTACAGATCATTATTACGCAGCATGGAGGAGTATTTAATTAGAAAAAGGAAATGTTTGTTTGTTTCTTACTTTCTAGCACATTTTGAGGGAAATACTGATGTGACCATGTGCGTTGATATGCTTCTCAAAAAAGTGAAGGGACATGTACCCCACCCGCACCCCCCCCCCCCTTACGGAAGGTTTACAAAGGTGAGTTTTGTTTCTTATTGCCAGGGACCGAGCACTGGTTTGATAAGGGGGGGGGGGGGGCAATGTGCCGCTGAAATTTGTCAGTACCAACACAGCATATAAAAATTATTGCTGTGAAATTATAGGGGGTTACCCCCGCCCCACCCCGGTGCCGGTGGCACGAATATTACATCGACGATTGGAACCGTTGAACCAATATGTAATTCACCTATTGCAACAGAAATCAATGTTATTCTTTTTTTCTTTTCTTTTTTTTTTTGACTTTTTGAGAAACTAGATGGTTGTAACCTTGTGGCTTTATTTTCGTATGTACTGAGGATAATACAGTTATGCAATTACATATTTTATGGGGAAGATCCTGCGTTGGGGCGAGGGGGTACTAAAATGGGTGTCTCATCGTCAAGGCGACCATTTATATCTTTTTATCTAACATTCCATAGAGGGGTAACACTGAAGAAAACAATCAGTTAAAGCCTTGTATAATATATCATTACATTCTCCTACACTGACAGTGACGTTACCAGAGGAGATGGGGCACAGGGTACGTCCCCCAGAAATGTGTAGTATCCCCCCAGGGATCTTCGCCCCATTGACCCCACCAGGGGCCATATGTCGGGTCCTTATGCTGACCGTGCCTACGCGCTCTGCAATATAGTCATATATTTTTATATTGTTATTTAAATACATATGTTTTTGTATGCAGTCAGATTTATTCAAATAAACAAAAATAGTACTACAGCTGTAGTAACCTAAAAACCCTTATTATCACAACATGAGTCGAATGGTAGGTGGAGGGAGGGGGTGGGCCTTTTGCTTCAATACTAATATCTAACGTAACAACGAATATGTGAAGTAGGTATACAACGTATGGTCATATTTCTACATGTATTGTTATGATGCAGCGTAATGTTATTTTTACTGTATGAAGTCGTTTTGCAGCGTAAGGTCATTTTTACTGCGTAAACTTATTTTGCTGCAGTGTAGAGTAGTTTTGCGCACATCGATCAGCTGATTTGTCGTATCGTCTCCTCTCCACCAATCAAAATCAAGATAGCAATGACATGGGAACTCATGCTTAGCTCTATAGAAGAGACGGCACACAAAACGTATCGTTATTCTTGATCAAAGTGGTGGGTAGAATTCCAAAGGTTTCTTGTTATACCGTGTTTTTTTATACTGTTATTGAACAAAATTTCAACGAATCGTGTCGAAATATACATAACCATACCAGGACAAGCTAACCACACCAGTTTACATCATCAAACTAATTTACATAATAATAAGTGGGTACAAAAGGCGCGTCATACGAAACATTGTGAACCCCAACCCCCACCCATCTACCACTTAACCCAGTGCACTACCCTATTGTAGCAAACTGAGCTTAAAGATGAATTACGGTGTCACGTTTGTGTCATTTATACCAGCTTTCTATGTTTTGTTTTGTTTTTGTTTGTTTTTTCTAAAGAAAAACGCCAACATCTTTATTAGGTACCGTACCACACTTTAACAGGTTAACCATTGTCGGAAAATAGCTCCTAAAGTGACCTACTGTAGTGATATTTTCGACATTTTTTGAGTCATTATCATTATTTTGTATGCTTAAATGCTGAAGAGGATGAGATAAACTACTGATGGTCTAAATATCTGAAGGATTGAAGGTAATTTAAGGCATTTAAAAAAATCCTGGGTGAAACAAAAAAGATTCTGGCTGGCAGATGGGGTTAGCCAGCACTATGCTAACCTTTGAGCTCTTCTAGCTCAACATCTAAACGGTCATGAAGGCAAGAAGTTGAATGTGCTGTGATAGCCCAAGCCATCAGCTATCATATGGTGGGGTAGGACATGTCAGTTGAAAACTTCTATCTATACTCTATCGGCCTTGGGAAGTGATGAGTTTATAGTGTGTAAGTCAAATAGTAGCCATTTATTTCGGTACAACACAGTTCTTCGTAGGCCCCTGTACCCTGCTCATATGTTACGCGTAACTATATAGCATCGGCAAGAGAGAGGGGTTAACTGAGGGCGCTATGGAGGTATAGCGATTAGAGTTCCTTTATAGTGATAAAGGACCTGTAATAACGATGAGAGCCGTATATAGTAGCATACGCCATATAATTGCCTCATTGACTTACACATTAAATATTACATATCATCGATTAAAATGGTATATGTCGATTTAAATCTGATTTTTATCGATTTAAATCGGTATATGTCGATTCCCCACGATTTGAGACTGATGGTCTGCCAAATAAGGCAAATATCCTCTTCTTCTCCTCCTCCTCCTCCTCCTTTCCCACCTCCTCCTCCTCCTTTGCGTGATTTTCCTATAACTCTTAACAGGGGCCTATATGGCATTTATTGATACCTTACCTGTACACACTTCCAAATGGCGCCATTCTATCTACGACGCACACAGGTAACTTTTTTTCTTAATTAAGATAATACAATTTAGTACAAAATAGTCCAAGCCTTGTGTATATATAATCAGTTCCCCGAACCGGTAGCACGGTTGATTGAGCATAGAATTACCTTGTTTTAATGAAATTGGACATGCGTCAAATTGAACTAAAAGATGCGTTGAAGCGAGAACGTTATTTACCCTTACACACGAAACAGAATAGGTCAAAACCTTGAGTGCAAATTTTTGTTTTCTTCAGAAAAATAACAGAAAGAGAATGAAAAAAGTTTGTCGAACTCTAGTTGTCATCGAAATTGTGTTTTATGATCCCCTGGCATGTGTGCATTTAATACAAGGACTTTCCTGTTGATACAGGCGCACTCATGCACAATACACAATACAAGTTTACAGCAACTTTATGGATGAATTTCATTATAGTATTTCAAGTCAACCAGATTCATTGAACGCTAGTAATGGACGGTCTGTGTGATCGACATGGGGTTTTCTCCCCCTCCCATCACCACTTTGCTCCCCCCCCCCCCCCCCACACCCCTCTAAAATGTTAAAGGTTTTGCCATATTCCGGTGCAGGCGTGGCATAATATCCCGTATCCACATACCATAACGCAAGAAGTCGGAATGAGATAAGAATGAGGTACCGAACTTGGGGTCCAACGGTTGTTCATCTGGTACCGTGTGTTACCTTGCTTTTAATTTTCACTTATATGTTAATACGAAATATTCTTTGATGATGATGATAATAATGTGCAAGCTTTTATATCGTAGTTTTTGTATAGTATACTGCATAGACAGTGGTTACTGCTTTAATATGGAAGGAAGAAAATAAGCTTGTCAGAAATGTTTGAGAAATATTTTGGGATATGCGCCTGTATCCACATGACGCACTTTATGACGTAGTGATTTTGTTATACGAGCAATCAGACAACGACCAGAAAGGGGGAAAAGGGCATAATAAAACGATTTAAAAGTCACTTGGCTGTTCTAATATTCTACCAAGGAGCACGCACTGGTCCCTTTGAGGCATCACAATAAAGTCTTGGTTTGATTTCAACCGCGATATCATTTTAAAGGGGTTTATAATCAATTTTAGAAAGAAACAAATTTGATAAAATAAGATGAGATTATAAAGCTAATTATAATAACAGACAATACGTAACCTAATCATGACTTTGGGATTCCATTGCTACTCAAAATATGTAGTCTTGGACCGACACTGGAGTACCAATGGAGTACCAAAGTAAGGATAAGGGTACGTTTACTTGCAACAATTTTTTTTGTCTGAATAGTGCAAAAACCACATACAATAATTTTGGACGATATTATCAACCCGTATAGCGACATCCGATGGGCATTGCAATTCATTTCACAAGATCACAGCCTGGGCTAATTCCAACCCTGTCGTCAGCTGTTGCCAGATGGAATAATATATCATGATAAAGGAAAGTAATGACCTCAAATATGATTCTAACGTTTGTAACTACATAAGACATTTATTTTAAGACATCAATCAAACGGATGTAGGACTTAAAGCGATACTATATATTCCCGTAGATTGATTTTATTTATTGATATGTAAGCTACATACTGTAGACAGTGAATGTGATGGTTCACTAAATTCAATCAAATCTCCTGTAGGCATTACTAACACCCTGCTCATTTACCTTTGCACTTTAAACATTCGCTTTTCCCCCTAGCTATAGATTCGCAGCGGATTGGGCCAAGCTCTCTAAACTATAATTTCATTTCTCTCAAAAGATGCAAGCTGATTATTTTAGCCGTTAAGATCACTTGAGGATAATTTTACGTTATGTCTGAAGACAGTCATTGAAGTGCTCAAAGAAGTCCATCTGATCGCCTGGTATTACAAAAAAATCAAAAACAGATATATACACAAAAACATAAAAAATAACACCCACACAAAAACGCCACAACAAAAGGCGCGCACAGAAGATCAAAAAGGTGGGGGTGGTGTGAGAAACCTCAAAATATCCCCCGACTGTAAGTTATACGGGAACATAATAGCATATACCTTTGAATAGAGTTTATGAAACATTGTAAAGGGAGTTATCTTAAATCCTAAACCAGTCATAAGGGGAAGTTCATACCCCGTCAATATCGAGTTATCTCACAAAATCAGACTTGGAAGAGGAATTCGAAAACTGGCAGTTTATGAATTACAAATACACATGTTTTTTTCTTCTTCTTCTCCGTTTTAAAATAGGAAGTTACACTGGGACAACATCAAACGTTAAACAAATATAACAAAATGTTAATGATACTACATTTGTTGATAGGGGAAAGGGTAAAGTGTTAAGCAATCAATTAACCTAACTAGCATATCCCGAATGTACCGCCGGCCTACCACTTTTCATGCTCGGTAAGAAGTACTTACCCCGAAACCACCTCTCCTTTTCTGCCCCGACCTTGACTAACCTTCCCCCCCCCCCTCTCTAAGCACAAAAGCTCCCCTGTAAAAAAATAAATCACCCCTCATACAAAGTACTTTCAAAAATTCCTCGCTTTTCCCACCCCCTATCTGAATCTATTCCATACCCTAAAACAAAATACCTCTCCTCCTGGTTGCTTTAACCGTCTCAACTTTCTTTCACTCCCCCTACCATGTTCCCCTACCATATCCCCTCACCCTTCACCCTACCCTTCATCCTACCCCATTCTTGTCTTATTGTCTATATTAAAATCCGAAAACAATGTTGTAAAAGCAGCTGTTATACTAAAACTCGTTTTTTAGCTAATATGGATATAAGACGTGCCCGCTCCCTAGCATATTCAATGGTCATGGTTTGTAATATACATCTGTATGTATATAATTCCTGCATCTCTGGGGTCTCAACGGAAAGGTTTGTTAAGAGCATCATAAATTTTACCCCGTACACTGTTTTTTATGATATTTGTTAAAGGCTGCCTAAAGTTTGAGGGGTCAATACGACAGTGACCGTTCAGTCACTTCAACTTAACCGTCTCTTTGATTCAATCCTCTTCAGTAGCTTATAATATCCTCCCAAAACGAAGGATGATCTTCCAAAGCCGTAGAGAAGAAGAAGAAGGTTGGAGGTAAATGACTTGTAATTTTATTTAATATTACACGGATAAAAAGTCAAACTACAAACATATTCGTCACAGAGATGTGATCTCACGGGGGGTGTTTTAAGTTTAGACAGCGGGTATTTGAGGCTATATACGCCGTTCAGCCTATAACGAAATTCCCAGAATAGCAGCGATCACTTGATAGAGGAAGAATATACTAAACGAATCGTGAAACAGAAGGACATTCACCTGTGAGGTGTGCTCGGTCGTTTAAGTAATTACGTTTCTGGTTTTCTCTTCTTCTTCTTCATCTTCTTGTTTATTATCTCTCCATTTTTTCTGCTTCTCTTGTGTAAGTAAAGTTATAGTCCTGTATATCTTTACACACGAGGTACTTGGCCTGGGTAGGTTGCGTTATATATATCAAGGGGTAGAGGGCTTATAATATATAGTTAACATCCAGGAAAATAGTGT
>KN890861.1:29342-59103 GCA_000934455.1 Apostichopus parvimensis
CTCGGGAAGTGCCGTTTCCGGCCATCTGGAGGGTTTGTAAAGCCAAAAAATTTCTTGTACGCTCCGCGCCAACCGATGGTGGCGCTCCGCTTAGATAGTCTTGCAGGCAGTTTTGCCCCCCCCCCCACTTTCACAACTCAAATCCCGCCCCTGGATATATGTAACCACCTTCAGAAGTTTTTTCGTATTAAGGATAAATAACCCGAAGAACACACAAAAAACAACATTTCACCAAATGATATACATATCTGATTAACATGTTGAGAAATATGACATTTGCTACTTACCAAAATTAAGCTCAAAAATGTTTTAAGAGGACAAAACATCGATGTGACCTGATCATATTCACTGTACTTCGATATATATCCAGTATAGATGGAACACATACCCCGCATAGAGACACAGTACAGTTGACTATTTGCCGAAAGTATATAAGGTGTTTAAATAACTTCCAAGCACGCCATGAGGGAAGAAGATCTTGCGATTCCAAATTCCTTAAATTGATTCAAACTTCTCTTGTTTCGATCTACTCGTTATGCCGTAAGTTGACTTATCAGCACAATAAAAGAAGTAAGTTGAAGTACAGGTGAATGTGCGTCTAAATACTATTGATAACTTGCCGGTGTTTTGCAACCGATAATTATCTTCATTTAGTTCATTATACTTCGCCAGACTTCTCTAATGCTCCGTTGTAAGTAACAATACTAAACAATACACTAGGTAGGAAGGGGTTTTTAGAAGCAGGACCCAACGGTATAGGCCCTAGAAAATAATTTGGGCTGTCTGGACAAAGGGAATCTGTGACGTCACAAACATGTTTGTACTGTTAAAAAAGAAATAAGGTTCAGTTTCAAATGTCATTTGAAGTGATGATTTGTTTTTTTTTTTCGGGTTATCTACCATTAGGCATAATATGAAAAATCACCTATTGACTATTGTAATCTCAATGTACCAAGAAGGAAACTAATTGTTCATATAACGCTAATTTCGTTGAAACCAGTGCGTAACAACATGTAGCCTATAGGACAACTAATTTTTCTACAATGGGGGTGTTGGAGTAGAATGGGATGGGGTAAGTTGGGATTGTATGTTTTCTGGGTCCTCGCCGTACTAACAGTGGCCGAGGCTGTAGTGAACTGGTCCCTATAATTTTCAGTGGAGTGGACTGATCCAGGAATATCTCTATTTAAATATAGATACAGTAATTCCCCTAACCTGCTTGCAATAGAAGAAGAAGAAACCTTAGTTTTTTTAACAGGAAACTTCTCTGGTTGAGAGTGCTAAAGAGGGGGAGGGAGTGGGGGTTTGAGATAATCCATTTATTTCATGAATTAAATGAAGCGTTGTAAAAGATTGTGGAACGTATGAATCAATTGGCGTATGAAGGATGACGTCAGTCAGTCACTGTTCATGACAGAGGAAACAAATAAGGTGTAGTGTAGGAGGAAGTCGTGTACTTGAATGTTTGCGTCTGCGTGATGCACTTGATTGCATAGCAACGGCGTCATCAGGATGGGAACGGGGAAGTGGGGAGGGGGGGGGGCGTAGATGGGTACGGGAAAAGGGTGACAATTTCCTCACATGAGGTTGGAACAAATGCGTGTCCTAGAGGAGGGTGTATCGGTGTGATAGCCTATTGGCGTTTATAGCAACCACAACAAAACTGAACGATCAAAAGATAGTGCAAAGCGATGATTCAAATAAAGGACTGAAAAACAAGGTGAAAGTTATAGACGCTCCACCCCCACCCCACCCCCCCCCCCCCCCCCCCCCACACACACCGCAGTCCGACATCATGTCTAGAGTTTCATGTCACATATAAATATCAGAAGAAGAAAAACCTTCCGTCCTTTCAACAAATTTTCAGTAGACTTTCTTTAGAGTTTTATTCTACAGTCAAAATCGTGAAACTGAAAGGCACGTTGAATAATCATACACTTAAAATTCGAACGAATGAACATGTTTAATCTGATTTGACACAAGAAATACACAAGAAAGCAAATCGACCTGCAGAAATGAAGGTTGTTATACCGTCGATGTATTTAGTGAAGAAACATGTTTGGTAGTACAAATTGAATAAAAGCTCATGACGAAAACTTGACGGTGAACTTAAAACAAAAATGATAAATACACTCGCAACAGAATCTTTGTTAACAAGGTTCGCTAAACTTAAAATCAAACGCTGTAACATTTCTATATAGATATAAAATAACACAGAAACGTCATTTCAGGGATATAAATAAAAACGGAAGTCTAAATAATTAATTCTTCAGCTGCGATATATCACCATTGCAAAAGGCATTGCCTTGTTTAATTCAGTTATTAACAAAACTCTCCTTATAAGAATAAGGTAGATTTACCAAGAGCTATAAGTCGATAGCTAGAGGGGTGGGATGGAGGGGTAGGGGGGGGGGGTGGTAGAGGTGTAAGCAAGTTCCGGCAATAATCCAAATAGTGTACCCTTACCTTACTGCATTTTTTTTCAGATATCATATCATAGTATTAAAAATACAATTAGTTTCTGCGTTGTGTTTCCTATAGTTGATATAACATGATCATTTCTTCTCACTGTTAAGCTATATAACCAAGATTTCGAGTAGATGGGGAGAGGGAGTGGGTCGGTAATTCGATTCCTCATTATTGAACAATTGTATTTTGGTCGGTTGATGTTGTATCGCTCCTAGGTATGTTTTAATTCCACATTTTTTTTATCCCTTTAAAAGGAGATTCCAATGACAAGTTGTTGGTTTGTGTTTCAAAACTTTGTACTGTAAATTTTTTGGTGAAACCAGCATCTCGATGGCATGTATTTTATCACAAAGAAATGGCAAATTTGGTGCTTTTCTCTTCGTTTTTTTTTATAATGTATCTGGCA
The DNA here is from genome assembly GCA_000934455.1 of Apostichopus parvimensis. NCBI lineage: Eukaryota > Metazoa > Echinodermata > Holothuroidea > Aspidochirotida > Stichopodidae > Apostichopus > Apostichopus parvimensis. The sequence continues at coordinate 32,218 of KN890861.1, forward strand.
ACAGAAGAGTGACATTACATTTAGCACAATAATTAAGCTGAAAACTTTATTTACCTTCATACAACCATATCTAGAGTTAAGAAACAAGTTATTGAGATGGGGTTTGTTGCACCACGCAGTGTGGACTATTTTAGTCTTTCCAAGAAGTGAAAGATTATCTTCCACCTGAAAGTCTCATTACTGCAACTTCTAACAAAAAATTGGAAAGGAAGGGGGATAGGAAGGGAAGGGGATGATTATAAATTCAAACTAAATCCAATCTTCACACTTCTTATTTATTAGCACTTGAAGCAACAAAACGAAACAAAAACATTTTTATTAAAAAAAAAATCTAAACAGATAAAAAAAGAGAGAAGAAAACAGATGCATTGTTTCAAGCAGTTATCACAATGTACTGATATCGACATAAATAATAATAATATTGGATAATTACAAATATTTTTTTATTATATAATAATATTATAACAAGTATAACTGTACATTAGATCCTATAATTCTAAATACATCTGTGTTTCTTTTTCTTGTAATAAATTACACAAAGATTTTTTTTTTTTTACTCATCATAAAAGCTCATATATTATACAAAATTGTCTTCTTCTATATAAAGAATAAGTAACACTTCCAAAAAAATGTACGAATGAGGTCAGACTGCTACCCTAATAATCACCTGTAAATTAAGTTCGATTTTTGTTTTCAAAATGAAATTTAGTTATAAAAACCATAAAATTTGAAACCTCTAAATAACAAATAATTCAATTAAAATGTGTTACTGGTTTAGTTTGCTAATTTCATGTGATATATAATTTTACAATCTTTGTTTTTCTTCCACGATTTCGAAATTGTACATTTGCTGGTAACAATTTTAAACTGAAGGAAGATAGGTCAAAAGAGGGTGACATGACAGGTGGGGATGGGGTGCAGCTGACTGAGGTATAGACACCATTAAAATGAAACTTTACTTTGAGTCTAAGGCACTGTATTCTACACACGCCAAGCCTTCTTAGTTTACAAGGGGAAGGCATGAAGGGGGGGGGGGGTAGGTGTGGGGGTTTGGGGATCGTGTGGTTAGAGGAACAGTTCCTTCAACATTTCCCAATGCTATAGCAAGAGCAGACATTATGAGGAATCCCATCGATGGGCTAAGGTAACCTTTCCACCGAATCCATAGCAACCTTAATCATACTTCGTGTCTATCAATCATGTAACAAATTCATTATTGTCAGAAAGGGAAAAAAATAGAAAAAAATAGAAATCTCATCATCATCAAATAACATTAAACACTTTTACAGCATTTGCAGCCCAGGGGAAAATACAAACCTCCCGTGACAGTTTGCACAATGGTGTATCTGAATTTCACATCTTTTAAGCAGGTTTTTTCCAAGACTTATGCGATCATGAATACATTAATCATGTTATATAGTTTTCATACAAACATTACCAGCTGAGAAGAAGATGAAGAAGTAGAACAAGAGAAAAGTAAATTCCTCTTTTACTGCAATTGCTATTTGGATGTAAATATTTCAGGTTATGGGTTAAAGAAGCTTATTAACTCCTTTTTCCTATTAAAAACCAAATTTTTCTTTTAAATGTTGGGGTTTTTATATGGAAATTCAAGATGTATTTCAGTGCTTTAAACAACTTCATTTTACGCTGGGGTTGCAGCTTAGACCAAGGCTTGTAATATTCAATTCAATTCATTCATTAATATATCCAAATATTCATATATGTAAATATTTACACATTGACTACTGGTCATTCTAACAGATTTATGTGGCTGCAATGGGTTAAATGTTCCTAATTAATAAAGTATTCATTTAACTAGTTAGTCCAAGAAAAGTCTGTACCACAAATTTAATGCTACATTGCATTATTTTTACATTAAGTTCTTTGCATAATATCTGGGTGCAATGGATTCATGTTTTCAGGGTACCTTACATTTTTCACGAATTTCGCGCGCAAGTGTCGCGATTTCCTTTTGATTTTTAATGTGATTTCTCACACACTATGGTAACAAATTATGTTTACAAGGTAATTTTTTTTATATTTCATATAAATAGTTGAGTATGATACAGTAACAGATATCTTCTAGCAAATGAAATAGCAAATTCAGCTGTCAAGTTGAAATTCTGTTAAATAAGGACAACAAAACTCAGAGCAGCCGGTTTGAGTTGATCCATAGATTATACAAAAACCTACTCTTCAGCTGCATTAAACGTAAAACTAGAACTGAACAAACTAAGATATTCTTCACAAATCTGGTTTGTTTACCCCGTCACCTAATTAACACTTCACAGTGAGCCTATAGTTAAGGTTAGTTTCATGTACTGTAATAAGTGTGGCTTAGGTAAGTTTAGGTTAGTTCAGTTCTAAGTGTAGTTTACAGTAGGTCAAGTATAGTTTAGTTTGGTGTAGTTTAGGTAACTTTAGTTGAAGTAAGTTTAGTTTAGTTTAGGTAACTTTAGTTTAGTGTAGTTTAGGTAACTTTAGATGAGGGTAAGTTTAGTTTTAAGTAACCTTAGTGGGGTGAGTTTAGTTTAGTGTAATTCAGTTTAATGTACTTAGGTAACTGTTTAGGTAACTTTAGGTTAGTTTAACTTATGTTCAGTTTAGGTAAGTTCAACTTACTTTAGTTTTCTGTTGTGTAGTTTAGTTCAGTTATTTAAAGTATTTTTAGTTAACTCTAGTAACTACCAAGTCCCAATCCAACAGAAGTTCATATATATATGATTGTCGACACCCACTTTATAAATAAAGCCTTCTTTTTCGGAGCTACTATCCCAGAATTCAATTCTTATTCTGAAAGTTTTGTCGCCCGGACCGTTTTGTCTATGTGGTATTATAAACGTAACCGAAAGAGCAGTTTTTGAAATTTAATATCTGTCTTAACATTTGGTCTTTGTTTGGGTTTCAAAGTTTGAATAGTCAACAAACAAACTACAATGCTATAGGATTAAGTATATATTTAAGATTTAAAAACAAAAAATCTATAAAACTCAACCTGAAATGTTACATTAAAAACTGTCCAATTGGGAAGAAAATAGCAGCCGAATAACATGGTTTCAATGCCAATTGGCTCACTATTACTTGGCCAAACAACTTTGCACTTGTAAGATTGAAGAAAGATTCCTGAAAATAAAAAAAACGATACTGTGAAAATGTCAGCATAAAAGGTTTATAAAATGTTAAAATACTCAAGATCAAATTGGCATTTGAACCAAACTTGAGCATTATAAATGGAGAAGGTGAAGCTAGAAAAAGGAAAACTATAAAATGGCCAAGAAAAGAAAAGTTACAATGACTGAAATCCATCCAAATGTTTTTTCCTAACTATAATGCTGAGTTTCACGGGCAAAATAAATTTTGTCTCCATTTTGTCACAGGCTTGAGCATTATAACTGGAGAAATTGGCCTAGGCAAAACAGTTACAATGACTAATAAACCATTCATATGTGTTTTCCTAACTACTGTATAATGCTGAGTTTCACAGACAAAAGAAAAAAAAAAAAAAAAATCAATTTTGTTTCCATTCTGTCCCAGAAAACCGATTGCACCGACACATATGACAATAAGTTACGTTTTTTTGTGAAAATTTCTGTAACTGAATCAAGGCAAAATTGAACAATCCCATCATGAACAAGTAATGATTGACTACAGCCGGGCTGGGGTTTTTTATATTTACTCTTGCAAGGCCGGTAAATGTTATTACTGTAAGAACTGAAAAAAAAATAAAAAAAATAAAAAAAATTATCAATGATTGATATGTAGTGTTTACACATGATTGGCTTTCAAGTACATTATCGCCATGGCAACGAGATGATAGGGTAAAACTAAAAGTGTAGAAATTATCAACCATGAATGAACTTGTACAACAGTAACTGAAGTTTAGTGTCGAGCATGGATGGGGATGATTGGAGGGGGGGGGGCTGAGTGTTAAGGGAGAGGAGAGGAGTCAGTGAGAACAACACCTATTCAACATCCAATGTTATATTGTGTTCTAAGGTGATTTTTGAATATTCTCATTTGCATATTGCAATGGCTGAGAGTAATCCAATCGGAGGATTGAAATATTTTGTCACATTGAGAACTGGTCTCCAATTTCTCTTTCGTTTTTCTTCTCTTTAACGATTGTCACCGTCATTAAACTTGCGAGTCTATATTCTGAGCAGTTCTGGTCTGTGTTTCCTTCTGGTTAGAACGACCAAACCAAGGTTATACCCCTCTGTTATCCGATGGTATCCGTGGAAACACGTACCACGACCGAACGATTCCATCGTGGACCATGTAGAGAATTCTTTCCTCAACATTACCATATCTTACACCTATCTGTTCATATTCCAAATTAACCTTTTCTACGCTAGTTTTAACGTTTGTCAATTGTTTCTACACTACAGCGCCTATTTTGTTTATAAAAACCAAAGCTATGCAAAGCGCTCACTCGACTAAATATTACAATCTTGGGCTGCAGGGACCACTCAATTAGCACACAATACACCTTCAACTGCCCCAATTAAAATATAATCAAACAAAATATAATTTAGTACATCAAAATTTTACAAAAATGTTTTTTTTTTAAATTAAAAACATACAATTAATCTTAATGTAAAATGGCAAAGAAACCTCAAACAAGGCACCTGTTTCTTGTCAGAAATCATCTATTTTGCTGATTTGAACTTAAAGAGCAAGTGATTCTTTCACCATAGTGAGAACAGTGAGATCATTCTCAATTCTGACCTTTTATAAATGAAAACCTAATTTATTTTAGGTTTCTGTGGCAACCTTTTCGTCATCATCTTATGTCCTGTCAGCAGGCTATAAGGTCGCCATTTTAAGCTGCCACAATTGCTGATAATATAACACTACAAGTCCTTCAGCCCCCCCCACCCCCTGCCCCTCTGATCCTTGCCCCCATTCCCACTTACTCACTTTGGGTTCTGGAAGGTCTGATTAACAAGGTATGCATTTAGACTGCCGCTGCATAGTACATCCACCACCACCCATGTGGGGGTGGTGGGATGGGGTTGGGGAGGGGGAAGAAAACATGATCAAGTCAGGCCAAATCCCTTGCTGAACTGGACTGCCAGAAACAGCCTCTGACGAAGGCGTTCGACCGTTGCGTAGTCCGGGAGGAGGAGTCGGTTGAAGCAGGTCATGGCGGTCGGAAGCTGGGCCGAGTCCGCACCGTTCTTCTGGATGACGATGGGTAGGCTGGACCAACCCCGAAGAGGGACCTGAGTTAGTAACGATGGAAAAGTAAAAATGAAAAGAAATTTGTAAACCTCGACTTCAGTTACACACCCACAAAGAAATTATACAGGCGCAAGTAAAATTAAAAAAAAAAAAAAAAAAAAGAAAGAAAAAAACAAGAAAAAAAAAAGGATAAGAGTATTGATAGGTCATATGAGAATGAGAATGTTAGGAGAAGATGGTCACCCCAGTTCAAATTTTCTTTACTTTGTAATATACTCTGGTTATTGTTTGGTCTTCAGAGGAGCTCTTTCAGGGAGAAACTGTGGAAGGAGGGGGTGGGGGAGGGGAGGGGATAAGTGTGCAGAGAGAGGGGGAGGTGCTGAATGGGAAAAGGGGCTTCTAATTTTAATAATTAAACTAATAAAAGGAAAAGTGGGAACAAATTCCCTTTTTTTCAAAGAAGGATACCACTCTTTACATATGCAAACTGAAAACTTGAAATATGGTTTAATGTATTGTTTGCTGCCTGTTTTGAGACCATTGCGCACTTTTGATTCGTACCTCATACTAGGGACTTCCCCAAGCTTATATCTCGAGCCTGAATTCCTAATATTTTTCCGCATCATTTTTAGTATATAAAGTATATAAAATAAAAAAATAAATAAAGTAACATCTTAATTTTGCATAATCAATACAATACAACTTGTATAAACTAACACATGATTAACCTTTGACCTACCCTTGCACTTCCTGTGATGAAGTGGAGCAGCTGTTTCTTCTGTTCGTTGGTCATCTCTCTCACCACCGTCCAGAAGTTTTTGATTGTTTTGTGCTCTCTGCGAAAAAAATAAAATAAAACAGGAAAATTGAGAGGAGGACTAGGCAATGAGCCATCATATTCCAGATACAGCAAGAAAAATTAATATTGAAAACCATCTTTAAAGAGTGTCAATCTATGGCATTCAAGTATAAAACCATTCGATAAAAATTAAAAGTTGTAGTCTGTGGAGTAGAAATATCATACTATTCCAGACCATGGGCGTCAATCCAGGGGGGGGATGGGGGGACACGTCCCACATTTCGATGGGTGGGGGACACAATATCAAATGTCCCCCCCACACATTTGGAAAAAAAATAGTGTCGTGGCTCTATTTGGTCAGGGCTTACACATCTCAGGATTCACATATCATCGAATATCACTCAATGTTGCTGAATGGAGAATTCCACCCAGATCTCGTGAGTTGGTACCCTGAGTTCTCCGACAATCTTAAGCTTAGTCTGCCTTTCTTTCGAGGCCAGTTCCAGTCGTCGTCGGTTGAAGGGTATAGACAAATATTGAAGTTCATGAATCCAGCGGTACGGGCTATGTTTGGTGAAGTCGAAGCTCTCTTGCGGTTGCTCCTCGTCTCCTCCGCCAGTTCGACGGAAGCCGAGAGATCTTTTAGTGCTTTGAGGCGTTTGAAGACATGGCTACGGAGCACCATGACTCAACAGAGGCTGAACCATGTGATGGTGTGCCATATTCACCGCGAACGTCTAGCCCAGTTGAAACCTGAGGAGTTAGCAGAGAAGCTCGTTGGTTTCTCGGATTACAGACGCCGCATCTTCGGGCGATTCCAGTAGAAAACTAGTGCACTCCGTCATTATCATAAGAGACAGCACTTCATAGCTAGAGTCAAAGCTTGTACATATAGTTGTTGTTTAGTTGTAGACGGTGTTTCAAAGACGGTGCGCATTCCCTAATATTGGGGAAATGAAATAGGGAGCATATTCCGTGGCAGCGCATCCCATGTTACCTTGTTTTTGAGTGATACCGCAGTTTACTCCACAGTGAGAACACTGGGTACATGCAGGGACGTCGCTAGGGGGGGGGTGTGGGGGGTGTCTCACCCCCAAACTTGGTAAAACTGACGATAGTTGGTAAAATTGGAGTGCGACAGTCGGAATTTCCGACTGTCGCACTCTAGTTTATCTAGGCCTATTCATTTATTCTTGTGATTGTGCATGACCTAAAAATTAAAAAATTTCGGTCCAAATTGACCTTTAATCTGTCATATTTACCACGTTTTCCTTGCCACTTTGAGAAATTGTATCTCGCGATTCTTATACTCCACCGTACAAAACTTCGTATGATTTTGAATACTCCAATTAAAAAATGCCTAATAGAACTACCGTCATAGGCGTAGGAGCCCAATTTGATTTGGTGGGGTTGTAACGACGTGCCCGAAAAATATAACCAAAATTTTTCGCGCGTTCCACATGTCAAATGTGCATATCATATAGACATGCATTGGCTTTTGCATCGCATGCAAATAGCATACGATCATTTAACGTCTTATTACTCTTCCATATTGGTTAGAATTATTTGGAAGTCGTTACAATATTAATGGTGATAATAATATAAGTTTAACTACTGAAAAACACATTGCAAATGATCTTTCTTCCAGTAGGTTCCCGAAAAGTTATCAGCATATTGCCCGAAATTTCACAAAAATATTTGGTTGGTGGTTAAATGAGTGCCAGTGGGTACAAATGTATCGAAAAAAATTCGCAACAAAATTGCAGTCGCGAAAGATTGGGTGTATGACTGACAATGACCGTATCGTTGGCGATTAGCGCGAGGGTGGGGGGGGGGAAGGAGCACTCGGAATTTTCTGGCTTCAAAACCCATCCAGTTGGATTTTCAGCCACATTAAATTATTAATAATGGCGTATGAGGAAATGCACCATTTTGTGGTAGGACTCCCAGGACGGCAAGTCTAGAAACTCACATGCAGTCGCGGCGGATAGCTTCCTTCGCCTGTATGTCCGGGGACATTTTGGGACATCGTTCCTATAGGCCAGGGGTGGGCAACCTACGGCCCGCATGCGGCCCGCCAGTGATTTTTTACATCATCACAAAAAACGAACTAGTTGCTTAGAATTTATCTGCACTAATGATGCTGTCAGGTAGGTCTATTATCACCATTAATTATCAACTGGACTGTATTGACATGTTTTTGTGAATACAGATTAGTACACACCTATTGCTTGAACGTCGTCGGAAGCAAAGCTTTGAAATCAACAGCAGGTCGTTGGTTAGGTGCGGCCCTGTCAATCTTTCACTCCTAAAATCTGGCCCATTCATTCAAAAAGGGTGCCCACCCCTGCTATAGGCCTATATCTGAAGCCCTGGGGTCATTCCTTGACCGACTTGGTGCAATATAATGTGCCCATTTCGAAGTAAATTTATTCACAGATTGTTAGTTGTCATGGGTTCGAACAAATGAGGGGAATTCTATCATGAAACATAGGGCAAAATGGGGCTGGGGTTCCAGTTCGCCGCATCATTTGTCAACTTGCACTGGGTTCTAATGTTCATTTCATTTGGAATCACTAATAAAAGAAATAATCCACCAAAAATGAAGGTCGCATGAACTTTATTGCAGATTTCCTGAGTGACGAATTTGTAATTTTCTTCCGAAATCACGCAACTAGCTGGCTGCTATCCAGCCTGGCAATTGCCATCTCCAGCGATCTGGCAGGTATTGAAATCTGAAATTTTCTTGGTACGCTGCGCGCCAACCGATGGTGGCGCTCCGCTTAGATAGTACTTGCGGTCGGAATACTCGAATCGATTACTGTACGTCCCCCCCACGTTTCAAATCGGATTGACGCCCCTGTTCCAGACTCTTCCTAGCCTATGTGCTGGTTACTAAACTGTACAAATTTATATTAATTATCGACCATTTCAGAAAGTACTAGAGTATTTGCCGTCCGGTTAACACGGCTGTATTTTCGAGGAAAATTTACGGAGCAACAGAGTCCCAAAATGGTGTATGATTTCCCCATGGATTTTTTTGCAAAATATATGAAATATTCCGTATTACTGAAATATTTAAACACAATAAGAAAATTAACCCAAGAAATATTTGTATGTGTATTTCCTTTGTAGCATCACAGATTGGAAAGTTATTCTACATGGTACATATATATATCTTAACCAAACAACATATATGCTACCTGGTCAACACAAAATGGGGCCCAGAAGTGGTCTGATCTAATCCACTTAAACCCTTTATCGTTATCAACTTTCATGCATGGAAATGATTCCATTCCATTTCCACACTTTTCAAACCCGTCCATGTCCGTCGAAAGACCCGTACTTCACAGTGATGGCTGACTGTTTCAAAGCCAGGGGCGTGAACCAGTTTGGAACCGGGTGTGCCATTCCTTCCGAGATGCCAGAGCAGCAAGCAACCATTTGAAGTGTTGGAAGTTGAGGAGGACTCTAGCCCTAGCAATTCATGCCCTAGTCCTCCCCCGGTTTCACCCCTTATGTCCCCTGTAACCTTTGACCTCACCTGTGGTATCCATCCTCATAGGTCACACTTTCTTCTAACGTAGCAAAGTCCAGTTCTTTCCTCCCACAGACAAGCAGCTGTGTTTCCACAGAGTGGAACAGTCCAAGAGCTCTTCCTCCACATACTGAATGGAAACCCTTTGCAAATGCCTATGAAAAATGGACAACAAAAAAAATCAAACAATTTTCATACAGTGAGAAATTCTCAATTTTTTCCAACAGCTAATTAATGCAGCTTTTTGCGTCCTTTCCTATGATTTTCTCAACCTCATTGACCCCACGATGCCATAACGACATACATAACTGGCTTATCTATTCCGATCTTACTTCAAATGGTGTGATAAAAGTCAAAAGAAATTTACACTTTTGAACGTTCTTTTTTCTCGAAGATATTTTCTGTTAGGAACTCAATAAACCCTGCCCATAATATGAATATTTAAATTCTATGAACATCGTTGAATATTGAGGTAATTAATTTTCACTTTGCCGGCGTCAAAAGCAACCCAGTTCACCAATATGTACTACAACACCATGCTTTATCTGTGTACATTGTGTATGGCTGTGATAATGAGGCAACAATTTCGGATTGCTGTGAATTAATCTATTTTATTTCATAAATTAACATGTTAGCTATTCGCTGATTGGTTGAAATCAAACTAGAGGATGCGATTAATTTTAAATGAGGAATTTGTTGGGAGACACTCTACTCCTTATCTGCAGAAGTCCTTAATTACTTACCAATTAATGCTCTTGGCAGGGGAAAACAAAACTTGGCTAATATCTTAGTTTGCTGTTTTGTGATGAATACATGTAAAAAACTTGATGGACGTGTCAAACAGGGTGGGAAAACGGCTACAAACGCAAAAAGTTGCTCATAGGATACGAACCAAAAATAATTCTTTAAAAGGTTGGAAATCAATATTAAACCTGGCCTACAACTTTAGCCACTTAGCTATAAATTTTTTTTTAAAAAAATTGCCTCTTTGAAATTTTGTTGATTTAAGTACAAAAGCATGCAACATAAATTTTGCACTGGCAGATAAATGACAGTGTTTTAGTTTTGCTAAGTGGCAAATGGGAAGATTGGCTGACATTTAGCCCTTAAAAAGCCTGAATTTTGAGGCCTGAAACACAAAGGAATGATGCTAAACTTTGAACTAGATACTGAACCATCATTGTGTGCTTTTACTTTTGCCTTCCAAGAAAATTCCAGAAATTTATTTCACCAAAACAAAAATCTGGATTTTTTTTGGACATTAAATATGTGCAAAATATGACTTAGAGTTTAGGCCTTATTAAAGGCCTTAATAAGTTAACTCCTAAATTACAAGCCCACATATATCATTTGATTGCTGTGAAGTTCCTCTTTTCAAAGAAGACGATAAGTTATTTCCAAAAGTCGCTATACAGTAGGCCACAAACCAATGACAGTGTCCTTGAAATGAAGATTGTCAGAACAAAGGAATAACATAACAGCAAATCTTGAATTGCTCGCAATAATACAGTTAACGATATGAAATTAAAATCTTTGTACATCTTTGTAAAAGAACGTGATGTAAACGGCTTAAACCAAACTATAAATAGGATATCTCATACTAGGCCAGGTGTATTTAAAACAGCACCGGTGGCGCTTTAAACTCTTTGTAAAGCTTTGTAAAGGAACGTGATGTAAACGGCTTAAACCAAACTATAAATAGGATATCTCATACTAGGCCACGTGTCTTTAAAATACCACCGGTGAATTTTAAACTCTTTGTAAAACTTTGTAAAAGAATGTGATGTAAACGACGTAAACCAAACTATGAATAGACTATCTCGTACTCGGCCATATGTGTTTAAAACAGCACCAGTGGCGCTTTAAACTCTTTGTAAAACTTTGTAAAGGAAAGTAATGTAAATGGCATAAACCAAACTATAAATAGAATATTTCATACTAGGCCACGTGTCTTTAAAACACCACCGGTGGCGCTTGAAACTCTTTGTAAAACTCTCTTTGTAAAGAACGTGATGTACACCCCACAGGTGGTGCTTTGAGCAAGAGTTCATTAACACTCAGTCAAGAGGCTTCAAATCGACAATTGAAAACAATTTAGAAAAAATATGAAAAAAAAATTGATTGATAATGGTATTATCACCAGTACTATTAATATTCTTGTTGATACCATACAAGGGAGGGATTGTTATACGCACAAACAAGGCAATAAAAAGCAGAAATATCAATACAGAAGCCTATTTTGCTTTAATGCCACGATTGTTATCTACCTTAATGATATGGCTCCGACAAATTTTGTGACCTCGTTGTTGTATTTTCTTGCTTTTGCTTTCGTTTCTCGTCTTTGTGTCACTGAGCTGAGCTCTAATATAATTGTCAGAAGATGTGCAGTGCCTTAGAGTTTTGGGGGAAAGCATGGACTTAAAGGGAGTGAAGACTCGCGCACAAAGAAACGTATGATGCCGGTAATCTGATCTAGTTTCGAATGAGGTGTAACAGAAGTGTTAGACACCACCATCGATCCCAGAAAATACACACACAGCTTGCTACCGTTGGTAATTAGACACTAGTGTACAGTCAATACATACAGCTGTGGTCAATACCCACAGCACAGTGTATAAACGTTACAGCGATGGACATCTCAGGTCCAGCTAAAGAAAACAAGGTATCACGATTCATTACTGTCTGCATTTTGTAGCGACAAGAAGAAAACTTCACATGCAAGCAACAGAATGTTAACTTTTTCAGAACGCGGCACGCGGTTGGGGGCGAGTCTTCAATGTCTTTAAAACACACTAGCTCATTGTTTTGCCACTGATTAGCAGTCCTGCCAACTCTCCTGGTTTTACCCTCGAGTCTCCCGGGTTTTTTTCTTTCTTTCTTTTTCCAGGCAATCTCACACTCTTCTCCTGATTTATGTGGCACTAATCTCCAAGCAAAATTTCATTTCTCGTTGATTTCTTATTAATTGGGACGAGAAATGTGCCTTGTGCATGTTTTCTTCGTTTATGTACTTGAAAGTCGGATAAAGCTTGAGTGCTTCCTTTCGAGCTTTAACATGGATTTAGCTGCCACATTGCCACTCTCAAAGCATAAATTTTTCTCTGACTGACACATTTTATAAGACTTCTAAATTCGCATGACCTAACAAAGTTACCAAATGACCTTCAAGTTCCCATAAAGAAACTCATCGGACAATCTCTTAGTAAAAATATTCAAAAATTGATTTCCACAGTACTTATGTCAATGACTTTAATGAATCATCTGGCAAAAAATTGGCTGAAAAATTCTTTTTCAAGTGTCTGGGAGAAATCATTTGACCTTCAAAATTGCAGATTGCACAAAACCCTTACAATAGTATTTGAGAGCCACATTGTCAACAAACTATGGGTTCATACAAGTCCTCAAAATCTACCTGGGTTGGTAGTTTACAGGTGAATGAGCAAACAAAATCTGGCAAACAAAAAAAAACTTCATCAAATACAAAATTAAGTTTTTTAAATAAACAATATACTGTAGGTTGGAATGCCACTACTTGGCCGATATAACGTCGAACTTTTTTTTTTTGCACCAGGCATCTAGAACAGAGTTCAAACACACAAATAATGAAAAAAAAAATACTAGGCAGGAAAAAAGGAGGGTCATGAGATGAGAAAAATAAATTCAAGTGACGTCAAACTTCCAGAAGCAAACTTACAATAATGATCAATGAAGTAAGAACTATTTGAAGGTTCGTCCTTTTCTTACGCTCCAGGACTGATTAAATCAGAGTTTTATAAATGGGCCTGACAGCTCATTTCCTTTATATTACGCCTTTCTTAATATATAATATTCTTCAGAAAGTCTACAGGGGAAGGGGGGGCAGGGACATTACAGGATCATGATCAAGGCAGCATCTCAGTTTCAGTTTCTGCCATGATATGTGCATCCCAGCTCTCAGCTTGTTTCAAGCACCTTTCAGATATGCAAATATGCGTCTCAAGAAATGTTTCTTAAACCAACAAGAAGAATGCTGACTTTTGTTCGATCCTTCTCGTTCATTGCGACAGAGCGGTGACTCGCTCTGATTCAAGGATTTACCCTGATAAAAATTCCTGCATTCGTGTAGCGCTGTCTGCAAAATTTCAATGTGTATTAGCGCCACCGTCTAGAGTTTTCGTCCTAGTACCTCGTTTGAAGCTAGCAGACATTTTCGACGTGTACTAGTGCCACCATCTTTAGTCATCGTCCTAGTACCTAGTATGAAGCTAGCAGACATTTTCGACGTGTACTAGTGCCACCATCTTGAGACATAGTCCTAGTACCTAGTTTGAAGCTAGCAGACATTTTCGACGTGTATCAATGCCACCATCTTTAGTCATCGTCCTAGTACCTAGTTTGAAGCTAGCAGACATTTTTGACGTGTATTAGCGCCACTGTCTGCAGTCATCGTCCTAGTACCTCGTTTGAAGCTAACAGACATTTTCAACGTGTATCAATGCCACCTTCTTAGTCATTGTCCTAGTACCTAGTTTGAAGCTAGCAGACATTTTTGACGTGTATTAGCGCCACAGTCTTGAGTCATCGTCCTAAGTAACCTGTTTGAAGCTAGCAGACACCCACAACAGACGAGGAGAAGTACAGACACTTACCTGAAACTGCCTTTGGATGGCATCGACCAGCAGAAACTTGACGTAGAGGTCCACGTAATCTCCGCGGTTCTTGTTCGTAACGGGGATTTCAGATCCCATCGGTTTCAGGTCGATCGTAACCGTCTCTCCCATCGACGTGTGAGAAATCTGGAAAGTCTGGCAAAAGACGTCTTCGACGTCGTCCTCACAATTTAAAAGTTCCTGCAACAAGTAAAAATATTTCCCTTTAATAATTCAAGCAGCTCTGCTGTGGGCATTTTTCAATTCTGGACAAACGAAAAATCACCGAGAGATCTATACAACTCATGTCTTCCTTATCTACATATATGAATATTGATATTAAATATGAATAATTAGGTACTGTAAAATCTATATCTGGAAGTTCTGGCATTATCATTTAGCTGCAGAGGAATAATTTTATCCACGACCTAATCCCCAGGTGGTAAAGGGTGGGGGGGGAAGGGAGGGGGCATAAAGCAACAAGGACCCTCTATTCATTATGAGAGAGTGGAATGCCCATGGTATGACATTTTGTAAAAATCCCTTTTTATTGGAAAAAACACCAACTTTACACTTTTCGGGTTTTGGCATCTAAATTTGACCTTAGATGACCTCCATCAAACACTGTGCATGGGCCTTGTTGCACATCATACCTTCTATCAATCTATCTACCACATACGAACAAAATTTGAATACTTGAGTCAAACATTATCTTGAGAAAACCAGTGTAAACATTCTTGTCCCATGACAACCTCCTTAACCTCTACTGTTGCCAGATACATTCACAAACTAAAATCCCTTAATTTCAAAAACTGTATATAAATGTCTTTGCCTTACAAAAATGTTTTTTCATGATGGATGTGGTGTTGATCTAAAGATGACAGAAAAATATATACTGGAGATCTTTGTTAGGCAATCAAAACCTCAGTTCAGAACCTAGTACCCCATTTAAAGAACATCTTTACATTGCTTATTAACCAAAGAAAGTATGTTAATGTGAGACCCCAAGTGGAAATCAATGTACAGGTGAGTTGTTTTCAATGAACTTTTGGAATTGGTTAATTCATAGTGCTTTTGCACAAAAGCACTGATCACAACAACACGAATGAAAGAAAGAAAGAACAAAGAAAAAACGGTAATAAAAAGTGAGATATTTTGCCGCTTGACAATGCAAGCTGTGAATGAACCATCCTGATAAAGACTTCAAAAAGACCAAAATATCCCAATGACTTTGTCAAATTCCTTGGCTACATTGTTTGCATACACCGAACGATACTTCTTAAGCATCACAAACAACGCTGTTGTTTATGTAAGTTTCATGAAAAAAAACAAAAAAAACAACCAGAACAGATTAATCATCTTTTTGTAGCAGGATATACAGATGCAAACTGCGAAAGAACCATCCGCTCGGTGAACCCACAACTGTTACCCAGTTTACCCACCTTACTGGACACATTCCAGTTGATATTGTTTGTATGAGTCAAAAGGGGGCATTGATCTACAATCGACAAGGTAACAAAAAACAAAAAAAACATGTTTTTGTACATTTCATAAAAATTTTTTTTTTTTGTCTGTTTTCATTTTTTTTTTGGGCAAACACCGATAATTCCTGATGTGTTTATTGGTGTCTACCTACACAACACCAACGTCCTAACTTATTTAAGTGTAAATGTCTCGACCGAATATACGGCAGTTAACGATTTTCGATATGTCTCATGACGTGTAATATATGTTTACATGTACTAGGCCAGCTAAATGTATAGTGTAACAACCTGTTTGCACATGTGCTGGATTACTTGTGAAGCTTCACCGTCTAAGCAGTGCTGCTAAATCAAGTCACTGACCAACTGGTCTAAAGATGCAACACTGCCCGATGCTATTAATCCGAGCAGTATCAACAGTTTTCGACAAACGGCATCGAAAATCAAGTATGTCGTGTTAGAAACTGATACATATTCTATTGGCAGACAAATTACTGTCAACTTTTACATCTCAATATCCCCAATTTGTTCCCCAACTTTGAAATAAGTTTGATCGAATGTAACCGATTTCAATGACTGTCTCAGTGCTTCCTAACCCTAGGAAGTGTCTGGTCTGTGATGTCTCCATGGTAGCCGTTCCTCAAAAAATTTAAAAAAAAACATTATTTTCCTTATTCCTTTTACAAATCTTTCTACGAATTTTATCACTGAAATTTTGTGAAATGCTTGGAAAGTTTGCTTCATTGTGCTTCAAGGTTCTCTGTAATAAAATTCCACCAAAATGTAGCTAATTTTGTAGTCACACTTTTCTACCTCTGTGGAAATTGTGATGTGATGTGACTGAAAATTTTTCTGTAAAAAAAATATGATTCTCGGCTCAATCGCCACGACGACATCATTCAGTATGCTCCATAGCAGCTTTTTGAAAAAAAAAACAATCAAATCTATAACATGAATGCAATAGAAGGATGAAAGTTTTGACGTTAGACATGCAGTGTAGAAATTTGTCAACCAATCAACATCAGCCAGCAAAATATGATTTTTAAGGATCATTGAATGAAATTGAGATCCTAGTAAAACAGTCTGGATCTGCTTCTTAAGTATAGAGTCACCTTTTGTAATGAGGAAACATATTTGTTGTGCAAAGCAAGCTTTTTGACCGAAGATCAATAAAAACTATTTAAAAATTCATCCTTTTAACAAATATATTGAAAACACCCTTTGCTAATCTCTCCTTGGTGTGAAATCATACACAATTGTTGACCAATGTAGACCACCCGTACAAAAAAAGTTGTCCTAAAGTAAACTTCACAAAAGCCATGATTTGGCAAATTTTTTAACCTTTCGTAAACCTTCTGGAAGCACAGAATATGTCATTGACACGGCGGCAGTGGAACAATTCAACAGGTTGTTGCTTGCTTGTTTGCAAATAACCTATCAATCACTGATGAATTCCCGAGCCCCTTTGATCATCCGAAACAAAGCCGGAGAGATTGAAAGAAGTCACAAATGCTGTGGCTTTTTCGAGACAATGGTCCCATTCTATTGTCACGATTATTCGCCGGTATGGAAAAAAATATCTTGCACCAATTAGATGCAGTCATCCGTGCGTTATTAATTACAGGTGACAGCTGATCTGAGAAAAAATTGTGTTCCATTTCTTAATCAGTGTCAACGACTTCTGAAACCAAACAGTCTGTACCAACAGTCAGGTAACAACAGTAGGTATGTACAGTAAATATTGTACAGTCCTTATGAACAATGTGTAATATGTATGCATATTCATTAGATCACGACTGTCCAACCAGCGCGATTCTTTCGCTGATTTTTTGCCTTTCTGACAGTACTTTGAAAACCGAACACCCAAGAGATTTCAATCAGTGAGGGGGGGGATGGGGGGGAGGGAGAAGGGCAAACTTTGAAAGGACAGGGAGAAATGTCACTTGATTTGATGGGGGGGGGGGGAATCGCAACTATCACTTCAAAATGTTTTTTGAACAAAAATGGCTCTTTGAAGTAAATTTTTTATTTTTATACAAGAGGGTACTTTTCAAATAACAGAATGGTACTTTCCATTTACAAAATGGAATGCTTCTTATTAATGAAATGGGGCACCCTTGATTTGTTTGACAAAACTGGGAGGGGGAGGGAGGGGTTGGAAGGGGAATCCTGTTTCCCATTGGCTGTGCCACCTGTTGCATGCTGCATGAATTCTTAAATTTATACCAAATGATGTCCACTGTTGTGTCTCCTTTAAAAACTCTAATTGCTTAAGGCCTCAATGCTTCAGTTTACATTGGATTGTAACAAAATGACATCTTGGCCATGCAATTTATATGTAGCTGGATTCCCCCTCACCCTCCTCCCCCCCCCCCCCCCCCGCCTATCAAACTAAGATATCTATGTTTCCAGTTTGTTATCTATCCTTTAACGTAATTTGCTGCCAACTCTAACCTAGACTGACCATAATTTGGTAGACAAAGTGCAGACCCCTTCTTTGAGAATACAAAAATTAATATCATTAATATTGTTGACGCTTACATGTGAGTCTGCTATTTGCGACAGTTTTAACTTTGGACTAAAGGTTAAAAATATTCAGAGAATTTGCAGAGACAAATTGCTCCGAAAGAAACTTTGGAGTGAATTTGGTGAGATATTTTTGGCAAAATACGGATCACAAAAGGCATATGAAAGAGCATATATATATATATCAAACAATCCACATCCTCGAACAGTACATCGTATCAAATTTACACGGTTATTGGAAGCAACCCCATAGGGGAATTGGCGTGACTTGTATCTGCCCTGTTTCGATCGGTTTATGATCTCGGGGACCGCATATGCTTTGAAATTTACCCACTGGTGTCCCTCAGAGCAATCAAAGCTTGTCACCTGCACACATACAACCCTTCAACCTTATGCTCACAAAGTTACAATACATGACAAAACTATCTGTTTTTAGCTTCCTTTACCCAAATAAAAAAAAAAACACAAAACACATTTAAACCTATAAATCTATCCTTTCACAGTTTCTTATTAATACTGCATTATTAATCTTACACCAACTATTTGAAAAAGAAACAGATAAAACTCAAAAGCAAAAAATATAAATATAAAATTCCTTCCAGCAATCCCTGTCCCTCTACCCTCCCCTCTCCTGCCCCTACCCTCCCCACTACTCCTGCCCTTCCTCCTCCCATCCTGTTCCTCACTCTTTGCCCTACCTATCCCTTCCTATCCTCAACCACCCCCTCCTCCTACTCTTCTCCTACTATCCTCACCACTCCTTCCTGTCCCTTCCTCTATTCCCCTACCTGCCCCCTCCTCCCCCTTCCTCTTCTCCCCCTTCCTCTTCTCCCCCTTCCTCTTCTCCCCTTCCTGCCCCCTCCTTCCCCTCCCTCTTCTCCCCAACTTGCCCCCTCCTTAGGCCACAAAGCCTAAAAATAGCACCCAAGTTCACATGAAAGGCCACTGACTGCTAAAGTACACTACACCTCAATTGCCAGTGCTTTGAACACAAACAAACTGGGACTTCTTTTCTGTGAGATCAAAGTGAACTTGTCCGAGACAAAAGAAGTCGGTGATAATTGTTTGACTTCTCTTGCATCCTGTTTTTTTTTCTTTTTTCTATCTTTGTAGAATATTTTCCCCCCATTCACACAAATTGAGTCAATTCATTACTATCACATGTGTATGTAAAAGGCAGTTTTGTTTGCTATGGGGCAATAACCTTATGCAACTGTTCTCATATAAACATCTGATCAAAATTTGGTAAATGTTTGTCTTTAAGCAGCCTATTGGAAATAGCCAGGAATTTTCAGGGGAATTATTATTAGCGGTCAGTAACCCCCTTGTAGCAGGTTTTAACTGTTTGTTCACCCCTAAAATTCTACAAATCCAACAACTGCTATATAGATCTTTTAGTAGTTTTATAGGGTTTAACCTCTTTTTGACTTCAGATGTCCCTTGACCTACACCAACAGAATATGGTCATGAATCCTGTCAACACTAAGCAGGATATATGCAACAAGGTTATCACATTTGTGTGGCAGGTTTGGCCAATTTTGCTATGTGAAACTCAATCAAAGTTGGTCTGTATTTCTTAATAATAATAATGATAATTAACATTTCTCATATAGCGCAACTTACAATGAGGTCTCGCCGCGCTGTACTTAACCCTGGTCATTGGTAACTTGTCACACCTACACACCAAAGTGTGCACAATTCAAACAATCTCTCCTGGGGCACCACAGTGCACCACAGCCACATGTCCCCTGGGGGACTTCCCATAAGGTGCAGCCACAAACCGGCGCACGCAACTATATTTCCTATAGTCACCTCGCAAGTCCCCATTTATACACCTGGGTGAAGAGAGGCAATGGAGATAAAGTGCCTTGCCCAAGGACACAACGCAATGATCTGGCCAGGGCTCGAACCTGTAATCCTTAGATCACAAGTCCACTGCCTTAACCACTTGACCACAACACCAACTATTCTTCTGCTCTCTTGCAATGATTGTTCTTATTCAATACAAATCATGGAATGATATTATACCTCCAGGGTATCACATAGCTAGGAGGTTACTATTTATTTATTTATTTATTTTATTTATTTTTCAAATTTCTATAGCGCCTTATCCAATCAGAAATTGCTCTAAGGTGCTTTACAGTAAAATACACACAAACATGATATACAAATATATAAATCGATAATGTAAGGTATAAAAAGGGTAGAAAATTTACTATACACAATTCCTACACGAGCTCCAAAGTGTATCAGAGTTATAGTGCACAGAGTCTTAGACTCCTGTAAATTACATGTATCTCTTCTCTTAAAAAACAACACCAAACAAAACAAAAAAACACACACACGATATTACGAAGTTCTTAATTAGTCAATAAATTTCAATGCAATTAGATACAATATACACACACACACACCAACACAACATAAAAATAATATTTTGTTTTCAAAGTAGACAAACAGTTAAGATGGATGTTTTCATGCAAGAAACAAAACAACTGTAAGCTACTTGAATCGTTTACTGATACTAAAATGATGGCAAATTTCTACATTTTTTACTGAATTTTGGGTCACTTCAATTGCAAAATGTTTTACAAAAACCAAAACAAAAGAACCATGACACCCATTGGTATTAATATTAATATGTTTGCATTAGATATAACTGCATTTGGTATTGGGTATCATCCTCACCTCCCCTCCCCCCTCCCTCTGTTCCCTCCCCTCCCCTTACAATATTAACAAAACAACCTGTTTAAAACACCTGGGGGTCCAACGGTAGCATTAAACTGTATTTTTTTTATTGAAGAAAAAAGAAGAGGTGAAACAAAAAATATGAGGAAGAAATTCAAGAGCTAACGGCTTACCTGTAGACTCTTGGCCAAAGCAGGTTCGATTTCAGCGAGGTCTTGACAGCTGACTGTTTCGTTGTGTAAGTTCTTGTAGAGCACCCTCGGAAACTGGACGTCCAGGATGACTCCGTTGTAGATGGCGAGGCCGAGAAGAGTCCCGACCAACTCAAATTCCTTGTCTAACTCAAGGGATGCCCCTGTGATTAAAAAAAAAACAACGAAATAGGTTAAAATAGATGCGAAAGAGAGAGAGAAAAAGCAAAAAATATTCAAAACTTGAACCAAGAACAGATTCCTGTCCAATCAGTCATAGTAGTAAATTAGGAGAAAAAAAATTAAAAATTGGTATGAAGCCAATTTTTCGATGTTATTATAAATATTGGATTTTGAAAAGTGTTGACCTCATGTGACATTTGACCTTCATTTTAACTAGTAGGGATCAGCTACCCGGTTTACCAGGGATCTAGGCAAACTGTCCGATATTGCACATGAGCTGTAAAAGTTTATACAAACCAGGTGGTTCTACGGGAGTTAACATATTTAATTTGTGACTTTTTAATGTATGTTGCTTTGTGGTGACCCTTGGCCTTCACCAAAACAACAAGGTTTCTTGTATCTAAACCTATGCGGGATCTACACAAAAAGTATTACATTCATCGACTAAGCATTACTTCTTGCAATAATTATGCATCGGAGAACTCAGTTCAATTAAAACTACAACCGTTTCAAAATGTTCAATGGATTGATACAGAATGCAGGCTGGTTTGTATGTCAGGGACCTATGCAACACTGATATCATAATGCCACTCCTCCTTAATCATATTTTGATGATTCCAAGATATAGGAGAGACCCCTTACCATTGAGAAATCCCAAAAATTAGTGGCATTAAGCTACCGAATTTCTTGCTGTGTTCATGACACATAAAAAACAGGCATACTGCACACTTTAGGATCACACACATTTACACAGAGGCAGATGTCACATTTCAGACACGACAAATTGTTTTCAAAACTTTGTGTTCATTTAGCCTTCTCCTACTGAGGCTCTCTAGTGGATAAGCAGCTTGCTAACAGTGTTATTTTATTTTCTCTTAAAGCTAGCCGAGTTCCACCCATGACATACATGTGTGCACTCCTTTATTGACTAGTGTCTGATGATGTTTTAAGCAAGTCAACATTTGTAACAAAAAAGGAGGCACATTGACAAAGAATCACCCTACACAATAGCCAACGGACAAATCCGTCAAAACATCTGCGGGAGCCAAGGTTAGAGGCAAGCTGCAATGTCTGTTCCTGTTTCAACACTTTCCGGTACAAAACAAAGCATAATGTAGCCTTGATTTGATCATTTGCTTTCCGTTTTTTTATCTGACAGAGAATTACAATTGCCTTTAGCGAGTCGAAAGGATGAGGATGTTCCTAGCTTTTGTAAACTACCCGTTCAGTGACAGACATCAAAGATTTTATCATGCAGATCTTTAACAAAGTCAGATTTGCTTCATGTTAATGTAGAGAGAGGAATATATCTGCATCATGAAATCTCTGATGTCAGTCAATGAATGCAAATAAATGCAAATAAATGAATCCATATCTAAATTTATGTATCTATGTAGTTAGTGTAATATATTTTATGTGTAATCTTTTATGCACAAGTCGGCACTCTGACTGTGAGTTTACTTCCATTCGCTGTTTCAGGCTCGTAATCTTATGTGTCATTATCCTGCCAACTATCACATTCTGCTAAACCTGGCCGTCAATTCTGCTAAACCTGTATAAACTGATTTAGGTTGTGATTTTGTAATGTTTCTTATACGTGCCTGATGCATTTTCAGAGCAAATATGAACGTTTCATCTCGACATTCCGCACATCTTAATAGCAGACTGAGGCACCGTATCTGGCCAAGCCTACTTTGGAAATTTGTGCTGAATTCGTTAACGTTAATGTCAAGTGTTGTGGCTAACTTGGCTGACTACCAGAAAAGTCTGCTTCCATGGAAAGCAAGTTTGGACAATAACCGTTGCGGATAACATCGCTAACGGAACTAGAATATCGCTAACAGAACTAAAGGTGAATTTGATAAGAGCTGAAACGAACATTCATAGGTGACACACTTAATGTCCAGAGTTGTGGCTAGCTACCGCATAAATTGTGTCCGCTTCCATGAAAAGCATATTTTTGACATATAATTTGTGCTGAACATTGCTAAAGTAACTTGAATAAACTTGGTTAGAGGTGAAACATGAACATATAATGTAACCCAGCCAATTTGCTAGTATCAACATTAACTTTACCAATTTAAGGGTTTTCCAAAGGAATGGAGTCTTTAAAAAAGGGATCAATGATCATGTGTGGCTGGCATGCCCCCAGCTGGCTTGGAGAGATGACCCTACTGTAAGGGATGAGAGAAAGAGGAGGGGAGGGCGGGGGGGGTGGGGTGTAAACTTACCATTGAACCAAACTAGTCTCGTTTCCTCAGAATAGGTGAACATGCCTCTGTTTGGGTCAAAGATAGAATCCACAATGAGGTGAAAAAACTCTTTCTGAAGTCCGCCCATGTCCAAGCCCTGTAGGTGAAAGAATCAATAACTGTTGTAGGCAAAAACAGAGCAAGTTGTTATTCATAGACAGACAAACATATCAAGGTTAAACATAAATTAGCCAGGGGAATCTATGAAATTAAAATAGATTTAAAAGTTTCCAAAAATGCTACACTCCAACATTAAAGGTTTCACTTAATATCTCCAGAACCATGCAAGAAAAAGACATGTTGTATCCTGCAATGATTTTATCATTTGAAAACATAGTCCATGGTCGGTCCAAAGAATAAAAAGAGATAAAAAAAATGGAGTGTGAAAAGGGAGAAAAAGAAGTAAGGAGGTGACAAATTAGTGCTCGACAATTTCAGCTGCAATCTTTTAACACTAGCATATGCACTGTCAACTTCAATTGTGTAAGGATGGGCACACAAACTCATATAAAAATGCAGTTTAAAGTTAATTTGTGTAAAAAGAAGGGCAAGAAACCAAATTCAAACGGAATGTCATGGAGTGGGTTATAGCCTACCCCCCCCTAAAGAAGTAACACGGCTCCGATTACATTTCAAAAAAGTAGTTTCCTCTGGCATCTACCCCCACTAACTCATTCCCATTAATTCCAAGTGTTCCGTTTGAGGAATGGCAGTAGATTTGCTCATTAAACTCATGCTCATTAGTGACCGTCATTTGACTTCCGGGTCTAATTTGGGGACGTGATACTTAAAAAAAGTTTGAAAGATAGTCTAAGACCCTGTTCAATCACAAGATCCGCAGTACCTGTTCGCCCCCGCCGACAAACTTGATCTTGAGCGGTTTCTTCAGGTCTTTCTGCTTGGTCTGAATCTGAGCCAGAGCGTCCTGTATCAGCGTCTCTCGTTTGATTTCCAAGACCAGATAAGGACACACCGCGGCTTTCAGGTTTTCTTGCAGTGTAGCTGGTAGGTTATCCTTCAAGTGTTTCATGGCTTGATCTACAGTCTGAATAGAGTCAAAATATGAAGTGGAACAAAAAAACAGAATGTGAGGGGTGAAAATTGTATTTTTATGTCTTACTCTCACGATAAAAAAAAACTTAGACAGTGTCCTTAATCTGTGGTAAATATCCTGCACAAAAAATTGAGAACACCACATTCTGGTAACACGTGTTATGGTAAATACATAATTTTCTCGAAACATGAAACCACCGAAACACTGAGAGGCCCTCAACATGTCGGCCTTCCTTTAAATGTACCGTATCAGTTGAAAAGACTTGCCGTCAAAATGGAGGCAGGAAGGAAGGGGGGTGGTGGGGGGGAAGGGGAAGGGGAAGGAGAGGCAACAACAACATGTGGTGTTGCCGGTTTTCCTAAAAGTAAATGTGGCGACCTTTATTTGAAAAGGCATAATGAACGGTTTACCGGACAATATTTAGTCATCTCCAGGTATTAGCAATATCAACAGTTAGGATCAAGCTTAGTGAGATGGGGTTATTACTTTAGAGATGTGGGATATTTTTTTTTATATTTTTTCCTTATATATTCGTTTTACTCTTGCTGTCTCACTGTATGCATCCTGAATATCTCTTTATATAAGGGATTAAAAAATTTGCTAGTTTAACTAATTATGATATATGATATCTGAAAAGGGAAAACAGAACAGTACGATTCAGCTAACCAACTTACAGCTTGTTGAATAATAGCTGCTTGGTACTCTTTTCTCATCTGCATCACTGCGTCCAAGTGTAAGACTCGAACTTTGGTCTGAAAGATAACCAAGGATTTCTGGTAAAACACACAAATGGCGACGAATGTTTGATGAAGAAAGTACAATGTTTGCAAGTCTGGAGGTAAACGGTTCTGCCTCGATTTTAAACACCCCCGTGAACCCCCTCCCCCCCCCCGGTCCTTCCCAGTTCTTTTAGCCTTTGTTTGTTGTTATATAGGCTTACAATCATGAGATACCACTATAAACTTAGTTCTGTTTAATGAAAGCACAATTGGCTGTTTTGTTGGATTCCAATAAGGTTCCCATTTGGGACTTGGAATAAAAAACATATTATACCCTCGGTGTTTTCAAATCTATTTTTAAGGTAGTCTTTTACATCATGATATATTCTTGGCACACTTTGAAGTGGCCATGAATTAAAAAAGAAAGAAAAAGATAAAAAGAAGGGAAACAGACCAAAAAAGAACACACACACACGCAAACACACAAACAAATGAAATATCTGTTTTAACTTTCAATTAGGTATTTCTTAATTAAAATAAAATTCAGGAAAGTCAAGTTACATTTTAATAGTAGTAAGAAAATTTGCAAGCCTCCATTTAAATTTAAATAATGTTAGACATTTTTACATCAGATACCAGCTGTCCCACAAAATATTTGAGATATATTTATCTGATTTAAAGAAGTGGTATTTTTACCTTTTCAGACTGCAAGTTAAAATCATAAACAGTGTTTAGATTGATACATGTACTACAGAACTTATGGTAGGGTTGTTTTTGTAATTTTAATGGCTTGCATACCTGACATTCTTTTAGACTCGTTAAAACACATTGTTATACTTCATAATTGATTGTCTTTTGGAATTATATTATGTTCGCCAACACACCTGTGAAATTTGGCTTTATGATTCCTAAAAACACCTGGAAACACTGCCCTACTTTATCAGTTCAATGATCCCTTTGAATATCCATATCCAAGGCCAAGCAACTGGTAGAACTCAATTAATCGAATATCCAATAAACGTAGAAGTTAGAACGATGAATGGGTAAACACAATGGCGGAGCTATGAGAGGTGTCTGTGGCAAATCTTCAAGCAGCAGACTACTTTGAAGCCCTAAAATGATTTGATTTCACAATTTATTAAACTGCAGCATTTAAGGTTGGAAATACCTAGAACTTTGCATGGTCATAACTATATTCTACCCCTCCCTCTCCCCCTTCTCTAAGCTCACCCAAGTTTATTTAAAGTGCCATGATCTTTGTGAAAACTGGAGAAGGTTACTATCTAAACCAAAAGGTGTTTATTGATTAGTTTAGTTAATTTAAATCAAGTCCAGTTTAGTCTCATTTGTTTCGACTAGTTTAGCATTATTTTAGTTCAGTTAAATTTTCACTTTTCGATGACTGTTCAGAGAATGATGAGGCAGGCATGTTGTACTTCCATCCATTCCTGCCCCGGAAGCACCACTTAGCATCACATGGACGACATTGCAGCCAATCACCTGACCACTTCCTCAATTATTGAGAGAGATAAAGGAACCCCATTCATCGGTGCAGCTATGACGGACAAAGTTGTTTCGATAAGCAGAACCAAACCTCACTAGCTGCTGGATGTTATAACTGATCTTTGCAACCCCCCTTC
>KN890862.1:0-19189 GCA_000934455.1 Apostichopus parvimensis
AAAGGAATGTAACATTTAACGACACGTGCCCCTTACATTGCAGATATTAGCTGTACGTACATTACATGCAGTGTATCGACCACGTGCTTGAAGCAAGCATGCAGCTAAAGTTCTCAATGTTTTAAGATTCAGTCGTAAAATTTATCCCTTTTTTTATTTATGATTATTATTTTGACATGCTTATTTCAGACTTTATGGACATTTCTATAAATCAATAAAAGCCAGTTCTTACACAAAAAAAATTGTTTTTACGACTCTCAAAATAGAACATTTTATCACGGGTGCCTTCGACTGAATGGAAAAGACAGGAACGTCCCTAAACACGAGAACACTTTACTTTAACATTTGGACATGTCAAACAATGGAATAAATACAATTCAATTCAATTCAATTCTGTATTTCCAGTATAAATCAAAAGCGAGTAACAAAGTATCGTCGGCAGATATATAAATAATGAACCGGATTCCGGAATAATATATCTATCAACAGCTTATCTTGGTATTAGTCTCTTGCAATAGTGTTTCATGCTTACCTTTGCTAATGTTTCGGGGGAGTAGTTCTGATTCATCTGCTCTAAGATAATATCCAGTTCTTCTTCTGTCAAGACATTTTCCGTCCCGTCCGTATTAAGTAAAGCGTTTTGGTAGTTCTCCAAAGAGGTAAACCATAGACTCATATTGCACGTTGATTGGATGTTATTCAAGGAAAACAGGTAAACCAAAGTCATGCTAGCATCTTCAAATTCCGATTCTGTGATGAGAACATCGTCATGGCTAACCAGCGCAAACACGTGATCAGTGATGTTCATGGCACACTGCCAAAAAGATAGATAGACCAGTAAAGAAAACATTACAAATGTGTTTAACGAAACAGATGGCAAATCACAGATTTATTTTTCGTCAATGATTCATTTTCATAATATCGTTTATCTTGAATAGCCTATTTTTCTTTGAGTAAGTTTTACATTATCTTGTTTTAAATAAAGGAAGAATTATTCTTGCAGTTTCATGAAATGAATTACTTACTCACAATAAAGTTTCTCATACTTCGTCGGATACGGTACCGATAGCAAACAGAGAAACAGACATTTTATTTCAAGAACATTGTTAGAATGTTACATTTCAATAACATACCTGGTTGCATAATTCACTCATATTTTCACCAATTCCATCCGCGCAGCCGAACTGATTGAGAAGAATTTTGACTGTAAGTTCCACATCATTGTACGTCATATCTGTCACGTAGCCGCCATTTTGCCACGCCTCCTGTTCTGCACTGAGAATGCAGATGTTAACATCTACAAACGGATTTTCATGTTCAAAACTGTTTTGAAATTCCCGTAAATCTCTGTCATTGTTGATATTTTGTAAAGTAAACCCTTTTAGTGATAATTCCAGTAAGACAAGAACAATCGTCACGAAGCTGCACACGGCCCTCATTTTGTAGTACTTTGCTGCAGAAACACACTGTAGTGCTGTGTGCAATATCTCCTATAGCGCCGACGAGTGACTCAGATTATTCTGTCCTGTCACGAACAATGGGAGTAACTTTCGGTCAAAGTCCACCACCAGTCGGCCACCAGATAAGTTAAATCAACATACAATACACCGTAAATTTATAACCACGGAAAATACCGTACCTACAGTACTGAGCTGAGTGAACCTATTATATGTAAATACCGTGATACTTTAAAGATATCACGCTCTTAATTCATGATCAGTTAGTGCATCGACAATGCCATTAAACACCTTACGACAAGCCATACAGACAAGGGATCTTATATAGGAGGGGTGACCCCTGTCCTTTGAGATATTTTGATAAATGGAGGGTGCTTAAATGCAATATGGTAATAGATTTTACCGTTTCTGTTGTTCAAACTAAGTTTGGTTAGTGTAGAGATACGGCATACACTTAGACTTACATGTAAGCATGGAGGTAAAACAGAAAATGATGTAAGTTACTTATGTAAGCTAAATTAACAATATTTGTAATATACTATCTGAGACCTCCATTGACTTTATTCTGGGGGCCAAAACCAAATAAGTAAGCGTTGTTGCATTCCGACATACAGGTTTGAAGAGAGGTGTGGGGAAACTTCCACATCTGTGATAATGGACCTATACCCTATTGCGATTTGCCTAATTTACGTATACTGTCATTGTATAAGCACTGTATCAGCTAGTTGCGTTCACAGTGTATAGAGTTTGTTGTTACACAAATAAACTAGATTATTAAAATATATAATTGTGTAACATTGTCACATAGCTTACATTATTAATTATCGTCACGTAAGGCCGTATATACTGTCAGGGCATATTCACTAACAAGTAGATGGTCGTTACTGCCATGGCCTGGTAGCTTTTTTCATTTTAGTTCACATGGCTCACAATAACACAATACGTGACGTCACTGCTGAAAGTAAACTGATAATCCCACTGCTCACAATAAGTTCACATGGCTCACGATAAGACTATACGTGACGTCACTGGTACAAGGAAATTGAAGATACACTCATTAATTCATGGAATCGTTTTTACTTTGGTGGTGGAAACGTGCACGTTTGGATGATCAACTAGTTTGGTGCGAGTAGACCAAAAAACAACAACCGGAAATGAATTTGGTTAGAGACAACGAGAGTTCATAGCAAGAAAATTCAAATGTCTCCCTCTATTTTTCAGAAGAGCTCATTGCCACACCCGATTTCACGACTCATCATATTAATGTTATTGCATCACAATAAGTAAGAAAACAACAATAAGGTAACATTAATATCATTAATATTATGTATAGTAAATTACTTATTGCGCATGTAACAATGGTGTTATTAATCTATTAATACCATCAGCCGTTGAACAGGCGCGTAGTCAGGAATTGGCCAAGGGAGGGGCGAAACTGTAGGCAAATTATTGGAGCCGAAGATTCGGCATTGCAAACTATCTAAGCGTAGCGCCACCGCGAAGCGTACAAGAAAAGTTTGGCTGAAAATGCTTCCCAGATCGCTGGAAATGGCACTTCCCAGGCCTTGTAAGTTGCATCTTAGCATTTTCTCTTTTGAAATTACTAGCGATATCATAAAAACATTTATAAATAAAAATTAAATGCTCAAGGGGGGGGGGAGGCGGCTGCCCCTTCGCCCCCCTCCCCCTTGGCTACGCGCCTGCCGTTGAATGAACTAGTTACTATGTTATTGTAATATCATATTTATTTGTATCATATGCTAATATCATTGATTCCTCATTCATTGAATGATTACAATTATACTGTATACTAATAATGATGTTAATTGGGTGCATGGCAATAACATTGAATCTTTTTATAATACTTCACCCGCTGATAAACTATTAGAGTTGTTTCTCACCATGACATGTTTGTCTATACATAGAGTTATCATGTAATATAGCTTCTCATGGTCAACAACACAATATTATTTATACAATAACTAAAAGAGTCACACCCTCTGTGGGTAGGTAAATGCTCAAGACAGATGCACTTGTCACATTTTAATATTGACAAAATTATAAGGGGTTAGTAATCATTTCTAGTATCCGTTAAAATCACAAATAAGGATAACTTAGCATATATCATATTATATGTTTTCAATTCTTCTACAATAATTGTCGAGCGTGGAAGTTTCTTTAAAGATTCTCGTGCTTTCGAGATGTGTATATCGGTCACAAGGAAGTATCACATCATAGTTTCGTATTATTCAAAATTTTCCATTAAGTTCCAACTTTTCATCGTCATTGGCAATATTTTTGGATGATTTATTTAGACACAGTTACCACTATTAGGAAAGTTATGGTAAATAGGCCTGCACACCTTGTTACATTAAAGATATGCAGGTAGGCCTGCACACCTAGTCACATAGAAGATATGCAGGTAAGCATGCACACCTTGTCACATAGAAGATATGCAGGTATAGGCCTACACACCTTGTTACATTGAAGATATGCAGGTAAACCTGCACACCTTGTTACATAGAAGATATGCAGGTAGGCCTGCACACCTTGTCACATAGAAGATATACAGGTAGGCCTGCACACCTTGTCACATAGAAGATATGCAGGTAGGCCTGCACACCTTGTCACATAGAAGATATGCAGGTAGGCCTGCCCACCTTGTCACATAGAAGATATGCAGGTAAGCCTGCACACCTTGTCACATAGAAGATATGCAGGTAGGCCTGCACACCTTGTCACATTGAAGATATGCAGATATGCCTGCCCACCTTGTCACATAGAAGATATACAGGTAGGCCTGCACACCTTGTCACATAGAAGATATACAGGTAGGCCTGCACACCTTGTCACATAGAAGATATGCAGGTAGGCCTGCCCACCTTGTCACATAGAAGATATGCAGGTAGGCCTGCCCACCTTGTCACATAGAAGATATGCAGGTAAGCCTGCACACCTTGTCACATAGAAGATATGCAGGTATAGGCCTACACACCTTGTCACATAGAAGACATGCAGGAAGGCCTGCACACATTGTCACATAGAACATATGCAGGTAGGCCTGCACACCTTGTCACATAGAAGATATGCAGGTAGGCCTGCACACCTTGTCACATAGAAGATATGCAGGTAGGCATGCACACCTTGTCACGTCCGTCCACGCTGACCACACATCCCGCTCACCCCATCCCCGCCCGTCCGGCACTCTGCATTCTCACCCCTAATAAACTCCGAGACTCTTTAACCCCATTTGTTAGACACCTTTTAACCTCTTTTGGATGATCCCAAAGATCACATTTATTAAGTATTAGTTCCTTTTTATCCAAGGGTCAAACAGTTTGAAATTAATTTCTCCTAAACTGTGAATTTACAACACGCCGCGTACTTTACAAGCAGCATTAACAATCCCATATGTAATTTCGCTGTTTCATTCCACCATTCATAATTACTACAGTACTTCTCTTTATCTCCCTCTCTCTCTCTCCCTCTCCCTCCCTCTCTCTGTATGTTTATCTATCTTTTTAATCTTATCTTTTCCTCGCCTTCTATTTCACCTAAAATCTTAATGGGAAAGACTGGAATTTTTCTTTAGTATTTTGATTAACGCAATTTAAAACCTTTTCATTTTAACAGTCATATTTGGTCAGGTATTAATAATAAGAAAAGCAAACCTGAAGTACTTAACAGCTAAAGTTTACTAATAACTACAGCGTGAAGGTCACTCCAGCGTTGATAGTGTCAAATTTGTATCCTCGTCTACCTTTGCTTATTACAATTAGTGCTAAAACAAACGACACAACTTAACATAATGAAGACAGTTAGTCTTGCTACTGATATATCTTTGAGATTATTCCCTCTGGAGTTTTACTATTGATTCCACAGGTCACTCGTATCTAACTAGATCGTGAAAGCTTCCGTCTCGAAACCTGACTTTTTCACCTTTTCTCTATACGTTGTTGCGCTGAATGTTAATGCTATTTGGAATATCCTGTTGGTGGTTTGTTCTTAGCTCGGTAGCGAAATCATCTACCTTATATAGTGTAAGAATTTTACATGCGAGATTAGCTGGTTCTCCCTCAACGACATACACACACACATAACATCTTTATCGTTGTTTCTTTATACACATGTTTATTCGTAAAGGAAGTTTCAGTTGGAAATGGGAATAGTTTTATGTCCGATTAAAAGTATGCTCTAATGGGATTTGACTTGCTATAATCGAGGGAGATGTCTAATCGGCCATACAGCAGAACGTGCGGCACACAGGAGGAAGTTAGAAAACAAACCGACTCTGTCTCGTTTAATGAGGTTGGTAATGATGACGACTTCGACGACGACGACGACAGGCTCGGTTACGGCGTCGGCGGTAGTAGCAGCGGCGTTGACGGAAGATCAAGGGGAGGAATTAGGGAAAGAAGCTCCTCGGATATGACTAGAGTCTTAAAAGTACCGCTCATAAACGAGTCGGTGAAATTTCCCAGTGCTCCGTTAGTAGCCTCTGAGATTATGGGCGAGGAAGGTAGTAGTAGTAGTACAAACAGAATGGAAACGTCGACGGACGCAATCTTAGACTACCGTTTGAGGGAGAAACAAATCAGAGAAAACGACGCGAGGTTAGGTGTCTACTGCTCGCCGAGATTTTATCGTAAGAAGAACTTTGCTTTATCTGCAGGAGGGAATGATTCATACGAGGAAGCTGTCCAGAAATTTGACAACGCCATGGACGACTCTCCGACCGATAGTAACGGGTCGTCGGCGAGAAGTGAACTATCTAAAAGATCCTACCAAGAAAATATACGCAAGAAACGGCCGCTCTCTCTAGTTGGAATAGACAGCCGTAGGAGGTACAGAGAGGGCGGTAAACCACAGCCGGCTGATGGAATATCTAATCTAGGTAGTTCTTGTTGTAACCTTAGAACATCATTAAACGATAGGGACCATCGGCAACGTAGCCCAACATCGAAAGGTGCCCGCGGACAAAGTAACCTCTCTCCGTTCGCGGAGAAGACACCTGCTTTCCAGCTTAGCCGAAGCTGTAGTGACCTAAGAGACGGTGGCTCCCCTCTGCATCCTACCATTCAAGAGCTCCGCTGCCCTAGTCACGTATCCTTACAGTCTATACGTGTCTCCAGCCCATCTGAGTCTAGAATAAGTTTACTATCTGATTTAGAGATTTACGAGAGGGCCCATCACTACCCACGACACGCGGACTCTCCTCCGCTATATCCCGAGGTCGGATGTCCTCAGTTGTCCTCCACCGCACTTGTCCAACAATGGCTCGCGAGACAAGAGATGTTTGGCTATCATAGACAAAATTCTGGGTCGTTGAAGCAAAGGACAAAACCGCAACCAAGATAGTAGGATTATTGGTAATCTACTTAGGAAATGTCTTTGAGGATTCGACTTTTGGACAGTTAGAGAATTTCATCTTGATATTCGTTTATTTGACGTGTTGGACACTTACCTTAATTAACATTTTAAATTATTTTAAATATCATAACCAGCTCTCTTCTATATAGAATGTTCGTTCTGAAAGCATCCATAGAAGACCACTGCTCCTTGTTATTTTTACTCGGTACCTACTAATGTTGACCTCTCTCTTGATATCTTCCAACACAATGTTCTCATCATTCGAGGTCTTGTGATTATTTGAGAGAATTCAATTCTCGGGATTAATATTACTTGGAATTTATTGGAAATGTGTAATACCGGACAAACTTTCACACTAAACTAAATTAACTCTAACATTTGAAAGATCGGGCTTTCGTGATCTAACTCGGTGAATACAACCTGTATCTACTGTTTCTACTGGATAACACTTGAGGTACGTCTGTTTATCAAGTGAATATTATCTTTCATCAATATAGAAAACTTAGTATGCGCAGATTTGATTTATGGTCGATCTCAGAAGTATCGTGGTGACGTATGATTCATAAACTCGGAAACAAAAGAACTGCTTCACCGAAGAAAATGTATTAGTAGCCTATACACTTGAGACATTGATCCTACCGGGGCGACACGGATAATCGGAGAGGAAGCAAGCATAACGTAGACCCTGGAATTGACCATAAATCAATCCTTTAATTCCTTTAATAGTTAAGGTTTGGTTTACATGTCTAGTAATACATTGAAACCAGATATTATATACAGCTACATTAATGTTACTCTTATTGTTGTTGTCGTATTCATTGTATTCCCTACGCTTGTTGTTCTGATACAAAGTGTTCACTATTAGGATGTTCTGTTTATCATTTTAAATTATGCATTTTCAATGTTACCACAATGACGAAGACCCTTATATGCACAATGATTAAAAGTTTCAAGAAATATTGATTTAAACGGTTGTCTATTAATAGTCGAGGATATTGCAGTGATGATACAATATTGTTGTGAATTTGGACGGTATAGCTACCGTCAATGTTCATATTAACTTTACATGCAATTTAACCTTTAACCTTACTCACGCCTTTATGCGTTTCACTAATTAAATTACGTAACCATATTCGTTCCATCAGGTTCACCTATTATGTACCTAGTTTCCGAAGAGTACGTAAAGACATTCTGCCTGTAGCTTCGTAAATTCTTTCAATTGTAAGTCACCTATTATAGCTTGTAATATGCCTGACGCTGTCTTGACAAAAACCAGCCAGCCAATGCATATTGTATAACACCAGGGAGTTTCCATAACAACTCCCTGATAACACAGTGCTATTGTGCCATAGTACATGCAAACATCAACAATAGCATAACATTATCGTTATTACCTTAACGTGTATTGTGCTATGTATAACACGACCTGTGAAACAATATAATTGTTCATTATGTATATCTTAGAGTCTGTAATACATATGATTTACAATATTATATTTACATTATAAAGTGTATTCCATTGAAAAGATATAAATCATATCATCTAATTGTTGAACTTTTTTCCTATTATGATTCTGTCGGATAGTGTTACTTCAACCAGGTACAATAACGAATCCACGACCGATACTTGTATACAAAAAACTTTATTACCAGATCTCTATAAGGGAGGATTTTATTCCTGAATCTGATGTTGGACTTTAGTAAGATTTCTGAAGCCAGTTAAAAACCTAATTACGAAATAGAATTGCAGCAAAAATGATATAGTTATATTGCTGCGCTGACATGATCACGTGGCTGTGAGATTTTACCTTGGAAACACAATTAGCTGTTTGAAAATATATTTTTACTTTATACTTTATATATT
The DNA here is from genome assembly GCA_000934455.1 of Apostichopus parvimensis. Classification (NCBI taxonomy): domain Eukaryota; kingdom Metazoa; phylum Echinodermata; class Holothuroidea; order Aspidochirotida; family Stichopodidae; genus Apostichopus; species Apostichopus parvimensis. The sequence goes on from KN890862.1 coordinate 8,692, forward strand.
TGAAGTATGATTTATCAGAGGCATCAACGTTTATTTTTAAAAACCTTATTTGTTTTTTTCCAAAATAATTACAATGTAATTTTATCTTATTTGGTTATGGAAGAAGTGAAGTTATAGCCATTTTACAGAATGGTAATTGTGTTACAGTTTATATTGTATTATGTTTAGTATATTTGGTGATATTTTGAAGAATGGATTGTCTTATGTCACACTCCTTTGAACGATGCTGGTTCCTCTTTGACGTACGTCACCATATATTGCTGTCCAAGCTTAATCATTTCCGTTGAAAACACTGTATAAATTACCGTATTTGTTAATCCAACATGTGACCACGCTGGCAATTATATTACAAATACTCTGACGCTAGCGAGCGAGGGTAATGCGTATGTTAATGGAAATCTCACAGCTGAATTAATGTTGGAATTTATCAAGTGTAAAGGAGATGTGATTGAAAAACAGCGGTTTAATCGACGCGTTAAATTACAAGTAATGAGAATCACTTAGTGTGTAATTATTTAAATCTGTAAGGATTAGGAATGCAGTTATACTTAAAGGGGTTGCTTGTCTAAACGGTTGGACATACATGTCCTGCATTCATTTCCGTGTGTATATAAGATTCCGTAAGTAAATGCATCGAACGTTTTAAATTCATTATAGTTAATCTTTCTGAATAGCTTGAATTGACTGATCGTTTTCACCGTTCTTCCGACGTATGTAAATTATAATCTGATTCAGTCCGGGAGATTTGTCGTGAGTGCTTAATAAACGTTTTGTATTGCCATCTACGCATGCGTCAAGTTAAGCCGTAGTTGAGACTATAGGAGATTAAACCAGTCCTATATCTTCAAACTTATGATGCTTATAAAAGTCCTTCATATTTCTTTTAAATTTAAGGAGCCTACAGTAGAAAGTCACTTACAAAGGTCAAAATGTCGATACGTCAACTCGAATATGACGAGACATGAAACATAATAAATGTAATAATTTTTGGGGAAAACAAGAGTCGTAAAGCGGTTCTAGTTATTAGTTGTCTTGGGATGCGACACGTTGTATGCATATGTACATGTGACACTCTCATTAAATACATACAAAGTCATACAACAGTACATAATGGGAGACAGATGGTGCGTGGTAATATGACCACAGCTTCTCGAATAAGTATATAACTGTGGAGATTAACCCAGTAAAGTATTCCTTACAACCAGTTGTCAGTTGTTTAGACTCCTAACCAGTCATTTGCTGAAAACACCCTTTGGGTAATGAATTCGTCAGTTAGTAATTTTTGCACAGTAACATCTGCTGGTCTATAACATATGTTACGGTTTTATAACACACTTCCGTTTATACTGATTAACGGTTGTCTCTTACAGTACAAACTGATCAAGCCATGTACATCGGGTGTTAGATTTCAAGATTGATAGAGGTACTGTACCATCCATGTCAAACTCCATGTGAATTGTTTATAATGTTCATATTCTCATCATGTTGTAATACATTAGTCGTGAAAGACTAATGACAGCCCAAGGTCGCTTAAGTATAATGTGTACGTAAATTTCTAAAATATTTCGACATTGCTTTACGTTACATTCAAGCAAGGTTTATTTCCCTTGATGTATCTCTTTACTCAATCTATCAATTAATTAATCGCCGTTATAACGTCAGGTGATCTCTGAAAATCAAAAGATGATTGATCGATTTTGTTTTGTATTCACACTGACAAATGTTTTTCCATGATATGCCTAGCGAGTAGTAAATAAAGTATAGATATTTAAACACTGACTTTATCTAACCTTTAAATATAGTTAGAAATCGCTGTAATCTGTTTCAATAAGTCTTGTAGTCACGTTTCTCATTCAATATGGAAACAGTTCCGAAAAAAAAACCGAAAAGATTTAACTTGATATGTTCGGCAATCTTGACTTTACATCCCGGATCAAAGTACTTCTCAAGTGATGTATGCCCCAAAGGTATCCTTCCAAAGTATTAATTTATTTATTCCTTCCAAAGTTGTTATTCATTTATTTAATTAAATATCATCCAGAAACAAACAACGTTTTGTTTAAACGCTCAATCTCTAACAAAAAAGGTTTCTTACCGATTTAATATGAACGAAAGGATAAACAAATCAAGTTAATTTCAAACTATAGCTACAAAATCGGAGTGTTATGGAAATATGTTAATCTTTTGCGTTTATTATAGTTCTTATATATTTTTTTCTTGCTTGCTAAAGGGATTCTACATTTATTCACAAGACAGAAATTTATTTCGATGTTGTTCTAGACATGTCAACCCATTTAATCCCGTCTGCAGGGTAACTGGAGTAATATAAGATAAGCAAACATGTTAAAGATGTGTGCGTTACTGGTTAGATGAAAGAAACATTCACTGACAATCACAAATATAAGCAACGTCAAGAAGCAACCATTATAAATACCGAATTTGTAACTATCGTTCAGTTTGAAACTTGTTCCCGAAACAATATCGCTGGGAGAATAATCAAAATGTTGTATCAAATATTTCTGTCTAAAGTGTTGTTTGATAACGTTTGTATACTTTTCATATGCTACCATAGTTTACCGGAAAAAGATGACTGTTTTTTTCAAGTGTTTTACTTTTACGACACCACCTTGAAATGTTTCATACACGCAATGCGAATAGATCATTACCCACAAGCATAATTTAAACTCGTAAATAATTACTGCACAAGACATTTAGCACTAGCTCTTAATGTGACTTTTGCCTGTTTTGTCAATGTTGATTAATGTTCTTACCCACAGACAACATATTACATTGAATTGTCTGGAATTACTTTGAGCGTAAACATTTTCGTAATGGTTTAATTCCACAGGGAAGAGTCGTTTTTCACGAAAAAGTAAAAGTATAGAAAAAATTATAGGTTTTACAATTTACATTACGATTCATTATGATAATTTAAATACCACTTGCCGGTTGACTTCTGTTATGAACTCGCTTGATTAACCACAACGAGGTATGGAATCTTATATGTATAGTGTATATATCACATAGAAAATACGTACCCTGAACAGGTATGCGTGCAGTTGTGCACTGAGACCGTGACATATATTAGGTTTAGTTAGCGTTATAACGTAACAGTATTGTTAAATGTCAAACGTCATGACACTGTATGGTGTATAACATCAGGCTTTTGATGATGATTGTCATCATTTATAAATTAACATAACTCGATGCAAACTTAATGACTCGCATTATTTAAATACAATTGATAATATAATGATACTATTTTGTATGTATTAAATGACAAATTTTAATGAAAAATATTTTCATTGAAATAATTTAACGATCAAGTTAGAATACTTATGATATATGTCAAGTGCGTCGCAACCTCACACGTGCGACAATTTTAGTGTCAAAAAAAACCCGACAACAACAAGTAATTGTTTTTAATAATAATTTACATCCGTTCGTATCAAATTATCTGGATAAAAATAAACTTTATTTTATAATTGGTTTCCGATGATTTAGACAACTATACTTTGAAATTACGATCTGAATATCTGTTGGTAAAATGTGGTGTATTTCTTTTAACAAATGAAAAAAAGGAATGTATGTCTTGATTTCCAATTTGAAGGGTTTCTCTTTACAGATGTAAAGTAAAAAAAGGAGATTTAGTGATGTGAATTTCAATATCTGTATTTGTAGTTGTGTTTTTTTATCTATTTCAATGATCCCACGATAAATGATTTACCGTTTTTGTGTTCACCCTATGACTATCCGAGGGTATGGTATAGGACTTGTTACAATTTTAACCGTTAGCACAAATACCATAGTAAACTAATATTATATATTAATAAAAGTACACTAACGTTATATCAGTATCATCAGCGTATAAATGCGTGCCATGACGAAACAGGATTCTGAACCGTCCACAATGTTATTCGTATGAAAACGTTTAGCGTAGCATATTAAGGATTGTGATACCGTTAAAAAACAAATTGAGAAGACGCATCCTTCAAAAGACGTTGTTAACAACTTACAACGTTAAAAGGTAAACGACTTGACAAGCGTTTAAAGTCAACGTACCAAATGTAGTTCATGTTTTGAGGAAGTCACTTTATTGTCCACACTTACTACGTTAAAGGTAAACGACTTGACAAGCGTTTTAAGTCAACGTACCAAATATAGTTCATGTTTTTAAGGAAGTCACCTTATTGTCCAAACTTACTACGTTAAAGGTAAACGACTTGACAAGCGTTTTAAATCAACGTATAAAATATAGTTAATGTTTTAAGAAAGTCACGTTTTAAGTCAACGTACCAAATATAGTTCATGTTTTAAGAAAGTCAATTAATTGTCCACACTTACTACGTTCAAGGTAAACGACTTGACAAGCGTTTTAAGTCAACGTATAAAATATAGTTCATGTTTAATGACGTCACTTTATTGGCCATACTTACGTTTTATATATATATACCACCTGGGATAGATAAATTTTGACTATGACTATTTGAAACTATTTTTTTCTGTGTTGCATGTAATGTCATGCATAAGAGTATATAACAAATTATTAAAGAGAAAGAGAGCAACAATAAATCGTTGAAATATTAAACTTGATATTTTTTGTTTGATTCATCATTGGATGTATACATCGGTCGAAATATGACAATCAAATTTAGTCAAGATAATCTATTTATGAAATAGCAAGTGAAAGTTTTGTTGGCAGGAATGAAATATGAGGAAACTTTGTATTTGGTAAAAATTGTTACAGAGACAACTGATATAATCAGTTATGGTATGACGACTATATCGCGTAACTAGTACGTTGTCAGATTTACTCTGCATATATATATATATATGCAACTGATATAATTCATGCGTACGCAAGAACAACGAGTACATGTGCTTATTAGGATAGTAGTTCATATACTGTACACAGTGTATGTAGTCCTAAGGGCCTAGCTTTTAGGTTCTTGATGGCCTATATAAAATGAGTTTCGTTCCATTTCAGTGGATGAGCCCCAAGCCAGGCCTTTATCTGACTTTTAATTACACACGTTCAAATCTTCAATTTGTGTAAGAGTTGATATTTGTCATGGAGAATAATTTTCGTACGTCCGAGCGCGTTTTAGTCTCCTTTGTGATGCATGGGGAGAGGTTATCCAGAATATCTTCCCCAGAGGATTATTTTGAAGCTACGTGAACTTTGAAAACCTGTGTGGATTCGCATTCTGATTCATAAATTAAAGAACATACCCCACTTTTATTAGCTGAACTACTCTATTATTGTTCCCTAAAACAATAAGGTTTTCTTGTAATCTTTTAAGTGTCATATTCTTGTATCATGGCCTGTAATTCAAAATCACTCTATACTCTGTTCACGGTATCCACCATGCTACGTTTGTACCTCATTCTATATGTCAATCCAAGAACTTGATTTTAACTGTATTGATGTATGGTTACATTTCCTAGTGTCCATTGCAAACTACAGTTACTAATATTTCAAATTTCAAATGATCTAAAACAATTCTGTCTGTGTGTTGCGGAGACGTTGTTTATACCATACATGATGAATTCATATATAGGTTCAGCATATTATTTACTTCGGCATGGTTTTACACAGCATTTATAACGTGAACTGCTACCAACTCGACACTAAGTAGCAACATGTAACATACCATGGTATGTTACTAATAAGCACATTTGCAATGAATGCCAGTAAAAATCCGCGATTCTAATAAAACAAATTCTGGCAGTACCGAATGCAATGTCTGGTCACTGTAAAGTTACTGAACAACGTAGGACCATGAAATGGTTACCACTCGCCTCCCCCACCCCCTTCACCGCCCGCTCGTTAATTTGATGGCTCCTTTGAAATATATGTTAGTGTGCAGGTTGTTGGTATTTACTAATATTATCTCTATGATCATTTTAGTATAAAAGGCGTAATGTTATGTGTTTTGAGTACAGTTCAAAACTGGTTATCATACCAATAACCATGGTTACGTATTGCTGACCATATCTCTCGCAGTTATACGCAAAGACATGTACAACCATACGTGTAAAATACCAAGCACCATTCCTATACAACAACCGCAAAGCCAATGTATAAAGCGAGCTCGTCTAATCTAGATGAACAGGAAGTTATAAAGGGACAATCGATAGATAAAACCTTCTCCTTCAGAAATATTTTATTATATTTTATTCAGCAGTTTAACGATTTGACTTCCAACTAGGGAATACCTCGCTATTGAATTTCACTGGTGCTTATTGACGCAAGCAATCTCATTTCGGTATAAACTTTGACTTATAGAGACGGAAAAACAAGTCAATTTTGCATAATTCTAGCTGGAGATGGATAAATTCGAAGTCACCAGCTATAAACCCAGAATAGAATATCATTTCTTTTTGTCAAGAAATATATTTTTGTGCAAATGAAGTATGAAATTGTTTAGATGTCTATGTCATAACAACGGAATCCTGATACAAACCTTATGACGTCGTTGACTTTATTGCTTTTTTTCCCAAAAGATTATAAAGAACCATTTCCTGAAACAACATCGTGCCTGCAAATTATGTCAGGATTTCAGCAGACTGCTCTAAATTGCAGTAAGGCTAATAGAAGAAAACGAGATAACAAACAAAAAATAACTAATAGTTACTATCGTTCAAATTTGTCACTATTCTTAATTAGATCTACAAACATCCAATATCCCAAACATCGTTTGTTCCAATAGTTTGTTTAGATTAGACTCTTTATAAATTTATTATGTATATCTTATCACGGCTGTCTAGTCCGCACGTCCGGACATTCTGTATTGCAATAAAAATAAATAATTATTGATAAAAGGATAAAATGTCACATAGAGTTCCAAGTTACTGAATAGGATCGTGTTATAAGCGCGCACATTGGCAATCGAATGTGTGGTGTCATTCTCTAAGCTATCTAAGTATAAACAAAAAAGATAACATGATGTTTCAGTTTAATAATTAATTTAAAATAACAAATGCAGCCTCCCCCCTCCCGTCACCTCCCCTCCCTTTAAAACAATATTATCAAGCAAGAGATAACCTCTATATTTCCGGCTCTCATGTGAGGTTTGATAGTTTCAAATTAAGCCTTACGTAGGCTTGGAAAACGTTTCAATCTTCGACATATAAACTCGTTGTTGAGTGGAAAAGAGGAATCTATTGTTGGAGTGCCTGAGTCACAGAAACCAAGAACCTACTTGGCCTCACTTAATTACCTGACATGATTCCGATAGGTCAACGACCAGGGAAGAGCATCAAAACAGATTTCCAAGTCTCTGTAAATCTCTCATGCGCACCTATTTCTCTTTTTATTCTTCTTCTTCTTTCTAGCTCGGAGTGTAAAATTGATTAAATTTTCATACACATTTTCTTTCTCACTTTTACGTGTTAGAGGGCAAGTATTTTATGAATGCGGTCTGTACACGTATTAATATCACTTCACGAAGATGGCATTGCCACAGGTGAAATGATATATACCCAATTAGTGACATGTGTTAACATGCAAAGGGCTTGATATGTTCTCCTGTATTTTACCTCGATAAATTAAATTAATTTATCAGAGCGAGCATTAACATATGAGAAATTGTAAATCGGCAACAATTTCAAACCAAATTGACTTGGATTATAATTTAAAGTCCAAACCTGACCCCTGGTTACACAATATCTGAAAAGACTTTCTTTTCTTTTCTTTTCTTTTCTTCCTATTATTGGACAACAAAATTAAGGACATCCTCAGGATTTTAAACACCTCTGTTGACATGCATGAACAATATCAATACGCTACACTTTTGTGTTCGATAATGATTCGTATGTAAACATTCGATTTAACATCCCGAGAGCCCTTCCTCATTTCGAGACATTCTCTATTGATATTTATATCGTTTACCACCGACGGTTGATCTGGTGTTTTTTTTTTTTTTGTCATACTTTTCGATTTTTTTCTTTGTTTCATTTATTCAGGAAATGAATCATTTTCTCTCAAATCTATTCGAAACCAGCAAAAATAAATCGCTCAGTCTTAGAGTCATTATCTTCGCCTTCAGAGATATATGTTTGCTGTCAACATTTGAGACCAACCCTCGATTTCATGTCGGCGTAATTTATTCACCTCGGGATCCTATTCCACAAATGCACGAGTCATCTAAATATAAAGATGTGAGAAGAAAAAAAAGAAAAAAAAACCCTCATCGAATGCGAAGCATTTTGTTTCCTGAAATTTCTTATTTCCACCCACACATTTAGCGATTGAATTTACACTGCTGCGGCAGCAGTCTGCGCCTACCTTGTGTGCACAATATATATATTTGTACGTGAAGCACACAGGCATAATAATTGTAATATGATTATATTACCTCGAAAGATCAGTAAAAAAAGAAAGCAAGTAAAAAGCGGCGAAAAAACATGATATTAATAAAGAGTTACGTTGGCTAGACAAAACATATTTTTCTAACAATCTTTGACCCACATTTATTCGATCTTCTATCGGTATTGAGAGTTCTTAATATCACACTGAATGTCTGTTTTTCAGCGCATGTGCTTCTGTGCGCCTATGAACCTAATTAGGTAGGTTGGATTCTATTGATGGGAATGCCTGGAGGTTCTAAGCTATACCGTGGGAGATTCTTAGTCAGTTTGCAGGCTACGAGTAGACGGAGTGAGTGAGTGAGTGTGCAGAGTGTATGCTGGGTGTAATTTATATCTTCTCTCTTTGCGTGCCTCCTCACAATCCATCATCTACCAACTATAGTCTTTGATTCTGTTAGTCTGTTAGGAAATTGAATAAGACATTTCAAAAACTTCAGTACGCATGCGCAAGGTAAAACATAGAATTGATAATAAAATATCGGCTTCATCTTTTTCGTTGCTTAGCTGATGATGTGTCTTTCTAAATCATTCATGTGTAAGATAATCATTCATAAGGATCTATGTAAATATTCATTACATTTGATGGTATTGACTTATGCACACATGCGTGATCAACAGTATAGGCCTACAGTATCTATAAATCGAGAGTTCGTCTATTCAGTTATCTCGGTAGTACTCTATAGGTAGACATGAAGTGCTGCTCTATTGTTCATGGAAATGATTTAGTCATTATGTTTATTGAGAGGTTATTACTCGTTTTCCATAACAATAGTCTATTGTATGTGTGGATACCAGATGAATGAAGTACTACATTTATTCAGTAGAATGATGTAGTTACTTGGTAATTAATTGACTATAGTTAATATTGGAACTCAATAATACTTCATATGCCTACTGTAGATAAAAGTGGCTTACATAGCCTATAGTTAAAATCCTCATTTGTTTAGATACTTAATATGACCATCTAGTTCTCGAGCAGCTGTTGTAACACTAATGTCAAACACACAATTGCGTGTGTGTGTGTGTGTGTATAGTATAAAAGTCGTTACTTAAGACACAATCAGAGAGAACCACCTGCTTCATCTTCGTACGAAGTACACGAGGAATAATTAGTCACATAACAAGACAGTACATAAATTACAATTATAATTTCATATGTTTGTTATGATTGATTACACTGCCACATTGCCCACGTAGGCCAACATAGCAACGAACATTAATAATACGGTTCGTCGTAATATTAGAATACATGCGTATAGAGAATGCACATAATTTAGTGTTGTAATGAAATTTCATAAGTGTTATACTGCGCAAGCGCATGTAGTGCTTCCGGGTCATGTCATGTTATACAAAGACATACTCGTATATCGCGTACCTTGCCGTTAAAAACTAAGAAAATATCGAGAGTTATTTATAAGTTTCTAATGAATGTTTAGCTTGAATTCATGTTGGTATTAGAATCATCTATGTGCCAGGCTGTTAGTGACTAAAAAAACGGCGATTATAAAAATTTAAAAAAGACCCGCTTTTTTTTTCTTTGTAATCTGGATGAATGTTAAAACACTACGGCTGTATATCAGAGTGTTTACTGCTTCTCGCATTGTTACACATTTAATGGCGTGGAGCTATTACGTAAAAGGCTAAACGAATTACATTCGCTACAAATGTGAAAGGTAGGGCACTTAAAAAGAACAAATATCGCAATTGAGTACTTTAAAATTAATAACAGGAAAGCTGACACCAATCCTTGTAATTCCAACACCGGACTTAGACGCATACCCCAGGTGAGATGTTTGATAATCTTTCGTTTTTAAAACAAAAAATCCTTTCCTCTTTCCCTTCTTAACAGATTAACACCACGTTCTTCGGTGATGGTGACGAGGCTATACATCTACACAGAATATGTCGGGAGATTAATAATTGCGGGAAATTGATAAATGTTCTGTGAATATATAAAAATTATATTGTTAACGTGAACCTTAAGTAGATTCTGAAATCTAAAGATATCAATGGTGTATCCTTGAATGACGCAGTTTAACAAGCTTTCTGATAATCACTTAGACATCTCTGTCTCTTCGACAGTAATCACATAGCTTTGCTAGAAGCTTTAAGTGTTGAGCGTGTT